>APFE031501436.1:0-17358 GCA_000404065.3 Pinus taeda
GTCTCGGGCTCACTACCTCTTTCCTTGGTTTCTTGGGTACTCAATTGAAGAGGAAATATTGTAATCATTGGGGTGCTTCTTTAGTGATAATTATGGAAGAATATGTAATTTTTGACAATTTTTATCTTGTTGAGTTTTGAAGTGGGATTTGATTACCAAGCTACACCATTTGGGTGGTTGAATTAAATTGGTCTTTGTGTCCTGGATTATATAGTGGAATCCTTAGACGAAGGGGGTATGTCATGTGAGCTGGGTGACCTCTTGAAGTCTTGGCTAGGCATTGCAGGTGGGTAGGAGAAGTGGACAGTGATGGGGGTGTCGAGGCTATTTATGAGGGTGAATTGGCTCATGGACATGCTTCATCACTTAGCCATGTGGAAGCACCACCATATTTAGAATGTTGTATAGCCTTTGATGAAATAGTTTGCAACATGGTTCTTGTGGCCATGATTGTGATCTTCCTTCCTACTGTTTCTCATGCTAGAGTCTAGAGTTTCATGGATTTTCTTATGCATTTCATTGAATTCCTAGTTGTTACTACAGTGATGAGTCCTTTGCTGCTTTTTGATTGTTATTTTTTCATTTATTTATTTTATCCTTGTGGTTTTACCTTGATTTTGGTGATCTTTATACTTGTGCTTGTGGCAACTCATTAAGGAATAGAGTTATGGTATTCTTATTGGTTTTCATGAACATGCCCTTCATTTCTTTCCACTGCTTGGTTTGCAAAATAGTCCACTTGTTGATCATGAATTCTCAAGACATGTCTAAAGATTACATTGATAGAGCCTTCCAAGTTCTTCCTTATTCTTCTAAGAATTCTGTTCATGAACTCATTGCTTGGGTTTCTGTTTCTTGCCATTGCCTCTATTATTATGGCTGAATCGCCTATTATGATAAGATTTTGAATTTCTCTTTTTTTGAAAACTCTTGTTCCTATCAACAAGTTGCATGCTTCTGCCTTATTATTTGAGATTTGTCCCAATCCCCGTTCATATGTCACATTTTCTTTCCCATTAGGATCTAGGATTATTCCCCCTACCCCTGCCTTTCTCGAGTTATGCTATGAGGCCCCATCAAAGTATAAACAATATATGTTCTAATTTTTCCTACAGTTTGTCAGTTCCTCTTCACTCATTCTTATTTTCCAAATATTTCCTCAGTTTATCTTACTGTTTCCTTCTTGTCCATTATTGTTTATTATGGCTTTGCTGAGCCAATCTCACCCTTCATGCTGAAGAGTGTTGTGATCTGTTGGTGTTATTCCTTTGACATTGAGGATTTCAAAAGTTAAACCCCACGTTTTTTAGAGGGTCTTCCCTACCCTTGGAATTTGATTTTTTAAAATGCACTTATTTCAAGTCAACCAAATTTTCCAACATAAAACAACTGGGATTCAATTCCATATCCTATAAATTCTGACTTTCTTCTTTGTTGTGTGTGGATAGGCCTTCTCGAGGGTTTGAAGAAAGTCCAGCAGGGGCTGTTCAAAATTTATTATTATTTCTAAAGGACTTATTAGCTACTGCCAACATTCTTTGGTAAAGGTGCATTCTTGGAATAAGTGCTGAATATTTTCTTCAGCCTCATGCATAATGGCCATCATGTTGGGCCTTGAAAGCCCTTTTTTCATAGGTTGTCACTGGTCAATATTCTCCCTTTTAGTAGAGACTATATGAACATTTTTATCTTAGTCAGACTTTCTGATTTCCAAGCTATTTTCCAAGAATCTCAGTCTTGTTGATTTGGCTGTTCTTAAAGGATTTTATATCCAGTCCTAACTATGTAGTGTCCACCGCTTGCATCCCAAAGATAAGCATCTTCCTCATCAAAGTGGATTAGAGCTGCCCCTTTTAAGAGCTGCCTGATTTTGTTGCATTGCCCTTCCAGATCTATCAGGATTGCTAAGCTTTTTCAATCTTGCCACTCATTTTGATCCCAAAGAGATATAGAGTGTAAGGTGTTGAAACCTTTATCTTTCATCCACTCTTGTATGTCTTCAGTGTCTGAATGAGTCTGTAATGGTTCTTTTCCCATGATTATGTCCTACCAAATTGAAGAAGTTTTCCCATCACCTAGGATTTTAGAAATACACCTACTCATTAATGGATTTTTTTTTAACCGGCTTCCATACTTGGGTACATGGTCTTATTGGGATATTTTCATTGAGAAGTATTTTCCTGGTGCCATCCATATATTTTGTTATAAGAGTCTTTTTCCGCCAACTCTCTTTTCCTGTAATTAGTCTCCATACTATTTTCATTCCTAGTGCTGCATTCATGAGCCCAAGTTTCCTTATTGATAGGCCTCCTTGTTCATAAGGTAGTACTACTTGCTCCCACTTGACCAGGCTAAATTTTTTGTTTTCATGCTCCCCCCTTGCCACAGGAAGCTTCTTAAAATAAGCTCCATTTGTTTGTGGGCACTTGCTGGGGCCATGATTATGGCATATTGATAGATAGGTAGTGCTGCAAGGAGTGCTTTTATTAGAATTCCCCTTCGTGCCATATGCAGCCACATCATACCCTACCTTTGTATTTTGTTTTTCATTTTCTCAATTTGTTTAGTCCATATTTCTGTCTTCATGTTCTCGTTTTAAATTGGAAGTCATATGTAAAAGAAGTGTGTCCATTTTTCTTCCATAGGGATGTCTAGGATTTGCGAGATCCTTTACATAATTCTAGGAGGGGAGTTCGATCCATATATCTTGCATTTCGTATCATTTAATACCCACCTGAAACCTATAAAATGTCATCCAGAACTTTTTTGAACCTCCTTGCTATCATTGTTGATGCCCCTCCCAACAATAGAGTGTCATTAGCAAAGACTGAGCGCTTTATTGTTTTTACTGCTTTTTCTATTCCGAACCCTGTGATATTTCTTTCCTTTCTTTGATTTTCTAGAGCCCTGCTTAATGTTTCCACCATTATAATGTATAGTAAGGGGGAGAGAGAAAAACCTTTCCTAGGCCTCTTGTGCTATGAAAGAAGTAACTAGGCCTTCCATTTACAAGGGGGACAATCCATGGAGTAGAGATGCATGCCTGTATGGCTCCCACGATTTCTCTAGAGGATCCAAGTTTCTAGACGATAACCATTAGATATGGATGACTGACTCTGTCGAATGCATTTGCCATATCTAGTTTGATTATGAGGCTTTTTTCTTATTTTAGTATACTGGAGTGAACCACTTCATGTACAATAATTATATTACTATGATTTGCCTATTCAGCACGAATCCTCCTTGGTTTCTAGATATAATTATTGGAAGTACTTCCTTGATTCTATTTGCAATTATTTTTGTTATTATCTTATACGATAAATTGTAGAGAGAGATAGGGCGAAACCTGTTGAAAGTTGAGAGGTTTGCTTCTTTTGGGATAAGAGCAAGATAGGAGGATTCGGTGTTGCCTCCTATTTTTTTTTTGAAAAAATTCTTCACCATTCTTAAGAAATCCTTTCTAATGGTATACCAATGAAATATGTAGAATGTTATCATGAAGCCATCTGGCCATGGGGCTTTGTCCGGATGTAGGCTCCATATGGCCGTCACTACCTCTTCTTCTTTGAGATCCTTGCTTGGTGTTGCATTTTTCCTTTTTTTATTTTTCTTTTTGGGTGCTTTAAGAAGTATTCACTTTCAACCATTTCTTCATTCGTTGAAAGTAAGTTTTTAAAGTGCTTATAGGCTGCTTTTTTTAGTTCCTCTGCTCCTTTGACCTCTTGGCTTTCAATTTGAATATTTTCTATTTGGTTTCTTGCTCTTCTTATCTTCATTGTGTTATGGAAAAAATTATGTGTTTTTGTCCCCTGCCTTGAGCCACAAACTTCTTAATTTCAATCTTGCCTCCTCTTCGTCTTTCCTATTTTCCCTATATATTTCCCAAAAGATTTCCTTCTCTCTTAGGTAATCTTACTTGCTTTCTTCTTTGTTTCCATTTTCAGCGTGCATGATGTCCATTTTCTGCTGTAACACTTTTCTCTTTTCCTTTTTCTTTTAATTCATTTGCTCTTGCCCATTCCTTTAACTTGTTTCTTGCAATTTTTAATTTTGTTTCCCAAATATACTATGGTGATCCTACTACTCTTGTCTCCCATGATTCCTTGACTAAGTCACTGATTTCTTCGTTGCCATCCCAAATTAAGCTGTATCTAAATGGGAGCAGACCTTGATTTTCCATTTTTCCCATGACTATTATCATCGATTTATGATCAGATGTTGTGGTACGTAATTTTTTTTATTTTATGGAGCTGTGCACTGCTACTATATTTTCTTGTATCATAATTCTATCCAGCCTTTCTTTTATGTTACTTTTGCCCACTCTTTTATTGCTACAAATGCATTTCCCATTGTTTGGTGGGACATCTATCAAGTTGTGTTGTTCCATTAATTCTTCTAGAGTATCCCTATATGGGTCTATGTGATTTGTCCTCCAAACTTTTCTCCTATGCTTCTTACCAAATTTAAATCTCCTCTTAGTATTATTTTCCCATCTTGCACTTCTTTTAGCACTTCTTTTAAGGTGTCCCAACATTTCTCTTTTTCCTTGTAATGATTTGGGGCATATATATTTATGACACTGTACATCTCTTTTTGTACTAATTTGCATTAGATCCGTTTGGATCCAGTGCTAATATTTTTTGTATTTTATTAATTCTTAAGTTCCTTTTTTCCATATTGTGCATATGACTCTTGATGCTCCGGTTGCCTGTATTGCTTCCCCTTCATAATTTCTAATTTTTTTGTTTGATATTTTCAGTTTCTTGGAAATTTATTTTTGTCTGCTGAATCATAAGGATGTCTAGGTTTTCTTTTACCAGAATGTCTCTTGTGGCATTTTACTTAATGGGCGATCCCATTCCTCTACAATTCTAGGAGACCATTATCATTATTTACTTGTTGGGTGGTGCATGGCTCCTTTCCCTCTTGTCTGCTTTTTTCGTTGTTTCCTAAATTCATTCCTAAGAAGGTTTCCATAGGTTGCTATGTTTCTAATGCCATTTCCTTTGATGCTGCTTCATCCCCGATTTCTTTGTTTGTCTTTCTTCCTGATTTTGTTTTGGTATTCTACATTTGGGGGTACTTCCTTTGACTGCTTTTTGGTTAAGATTCTATCTACTGAGGGGGGTGGAGGGGTATGAGTGTTTAAACGAGAGGGAATGAGGGGGTATTGGGGGTATGTTTTGGGGATAGGGATCTGGATCTGGATCTTGGTCTAGGGGATGGGGGGGCGGAAGGTTCCGGAGGTTCAAAAGGGTTAGGGATAGAAATAAGGTTATTAACTTTTGGTGATGGAGGATGGGGGTCAGAGGATGTGGAGGGCTACGAGGAAGAGACAGTTAGTTGTTTGTAGGCTGTCTTCTTTCTTTTTACCTGTTCCCATTTGTTTTCTAGATCTTCACCCTTTTAATTTTCATTTTCTTTTTTTTTTGTACATCTATTTGCAAATGACTGTATTCGTGACATACCTTGCATTTGAAGGGGATTTGTTCATAATCCAGCTATTGTATGTGCATCCATTGGTCAACTTTGATTTTTATGGCCTTTGGTAGCCCTTTCCCAAGATCCACTTCTACACATATTCTGGTGCATGCATGCATATTTTCCTTTGGCCCACACCTGTCTATATATTTCACAACTATGTTTCCTATTGCTTTGACTGAATCGTTCCCCTAACAGCAAAGGGGAAGGTGTGGCAGTCTGACCCAAATGGGGTGTCATTGGGAACATCCATTTCCGGATCAAAATCTGGTGTCAATCTATTTAGATACAAACCCCTAGTATCCATAAAATATGGTCCATTCCTAAATATCAGATCTTGATTCTCCTTGGATTCAAAGTGGAAGGTGAAGTAACCTCTTTCGCAAAACCTTATTGAGATTTTCCCATCTATTAACGCAGTCCAGTTCCTTTCTGCCCATTTTTGCACAATTTTGGGTGATGGCCATAACCCAGTGAATTTCCCCTCTAATCCAAGCTCTGCTAGGGAAAGTGTTGCTCTACGGGGAAAGGCAGGGGGGAGTAAGATTTTAGGAATATCTTCCATTCGTTTAATAAACTTGGTGGCTGATGGTTTATTCTTTGTCGGGCCCATTGTAGAAATGAGAGAGGCAAAAGATTTTGTTGTTCTTTCATTTTCTTGCTACTGACCTGACAAAAGCTCTCCGTCCTCTAATGCATCCATGGAGCTCAAGCCCCTGTAGCAAGAGGCAGCTGGGGGACAACTGCATGTAACTGCATGTTTCTACCTGTGATCGTTCGCTAGGGTGCAGAGCTCTTTCAGCAAGTGCGCTCCTAGAAACAAGTTCTCAACTTCAACTACTCAAACTTATAAATCATTATTTATTATCTGAATAGAGAATTGATTGTTAGGAAGTGAAATTTATCACAATATGCTTGAATGTATTAATGGATAATATATTCCCATATAAATAGTTCTTTATTACCTGAACAGAAAATTGATTGTTGGGGAGTGAAATTTATCACAATATGCTTGAGTATATTCCTTAGATAATCTACCAAAAAAAAGTTAATTTTTCCTTAATTAGTGCTTTACAGTATGGATATATGTTGTGCCTTAGATTGAAAAATAATAAAAATATTCACATTAAAAAAGAATCAAATTAAGAATAATGATAAAAGAATTGAATTTCTTTTTATTTCTTTAGTACAACAAAGATGTGTAATTCTTTAACTACCTAAGATGAAATTGAGATGACATTTAAATTAATATTCATATTAAATAATAAGTAAATAAACAAAATATTCTAATGTTGATAATAACTAAATTGTATTTCAATTTGAGAGATATAAAGTAATTAGAAAAAAGTATTGTTGTCTTTTTACTTTTCAATATTGGGAAGATGTGTAATTCATTCATTTAAAATTATTTCAGTACCAAAATTCGATAAAATATTTGAACATTCATACCAGCTAATATATTTCAATATCTACTCTATACATATTTAGACAGAGATACAACAAAACAAATATTCTGATGTTGATAATATATGAAATATTTCAATGTAAACCTTAAATAAAATAGAATCTCAAGAAATTCATCTTAGCAAAAATGATGTACAAAATTTACACAACCATAATAATGTTGGTTCTTCTAGCGGAACTAGGTTTTGGACCATCTTCCCACCATGGGGAAAACAATAGGTCATTGATTGAAGGATAAGGTCCTGTAGAGATTCATGGGGACTATTAATTCATTAGAATTAACAACTTCCTTATGGAAGCTTCTTTGGCTTGTTGTTACTTCCATAACTTTCTGGCTAGTAAACTTTTGAGGCCCAATGCCCACCACCTAGGTTCCTTAATTCATCAACTTCCATGGAGGATACATTGTGCAGTATTCTTTCATTAATATTTGGAATGAAGAGATCAGTTTTTCGTCAAAATATACAACATGGGGATGATGCTCACGACCACATCCATCGACTCCATTGCTTACACATATACTTTCCTGATCCATAGTAGTAGGAGGGCGAATGAGGAGAAGGAATTTAGAATCACTAAGGGAATTGTAGCTTTTCTTTTCGAAGGAAATATGAGTATGACAAGGTGCATGATGAATCACGAACAAGTTGGGTGACAAAAGAGCCAAGAAATATTTAGACAGACAATATGTTTTTGATCGCCAAGTAAGTGAATGAGGCATTAGTGTTAAGTATAAGTCGATCACACACAGGATATGGAGCAGTGGATTAGGCATCATGAAAATCGATCGATTAGCATACGAAGTTGGCGTATTAAAATCATATGAGAGCCAATTTCTGTGTCAATGCATGGTGATGATAAATGCATTCATGAAAATGATCAATTTCCACCCAAATTAGGGGGGATTTTATATCAAATTAACATTTATAAACAGAAAAAAATGAATTTAAAATATTTTTTCCTTAATTAATTTTTTTTCCACTCAATAATATCAAGGAGATGTTAAATTTCTTTAATACTTAATAAAATCTCATACTAGACATTTAGAAAATATTGGTGGTGAGAGGAAATTTAGTGTAAACAATAAATAAATAAAGTGAACGATATTCCACGTTTAATTAATTGGTGCTTTCTAAGTCAATGACATCATGGAGATCTATAATTCCTTCAATATTTGATATGAATTAGAATTTAAAATACATTAACAAAAAGGGAAGATTGGCAAGTATGTATTTTGTATATAAAAGAATTGGAAAAATTATAACTAATGATTCAAAACTTTTAACGGTGTCTATCTCAAAATGAAGGAGATGTGTAATTTTGTCCTTATTTATCTTGCAGTTGACATACGAAACGAATGTGTGTGTCTATGTGTCTATGTTTTAGTAGTATAGATAAACATCCAAATTTGAACTATCTATATATTATATTGGTAAATGAAAAATAAAATTATGATTAAAACATTTTAATTGTGCGTAACTCAAAATGAAAGAGATGTCCAATTCTTTTTTCATTTAGTTTGGAGTTGACACATGGAAGGAATATATATATATATATATATATACCTCTTATAAATACTTATTTTCTATATATATTATAAAATTAAGATAACATGAAGGTTAAATATTACCTTGATGAGTGTGGCCAAAAATGGGGGATTGATGGGGGGTAGGGGCCATAGACAAGTTGGGTAGGACACCCAAAAGTATCTAGATACATGTGAATGAGATTATTGCCTGAATGATTGTTTTTTTCCAGAAGATGATTTTTCTAGTTATGGGAGTTTGGGAAGGTGGTAGGGAAATGTTGGCTATGCATAGACCACCAACCTATGCATGCTCATTTTAGTGGTTTATTTAGAGTGAACGTATAATGCAAGCTAGAGGGGCTTGTGCTTTGTTCACTATGGTGTGCTAACTTGCACAGTTTGGCACCTCAGTGAGAAGAAGGGTGGTGAACTATCCTTTGGATGGTGAGACATGGTGAGGTCAAGAGAACTACTAAATTTTCTTGTTGGAGGAGTTAAAATGGGCTGGTTTTATTCTCTTCCTTGTTTAGTAAGAAATATGGCTCTGCTTGTAGGCCATAGGAGTTCATTTGTAAATGGAATTTTGGATTTGGTGGTCATATGTTATTTTTGGGTTTCCTCATATTTATGCTTTCAAGAAGTTGTCATGGTCCCTGTCATCTTTAGTGGTATTTGTTGCACATATCTATCGCCAAATTTTCTTAGGGTTGAGAGATGTAGTTTGAGGTCTCAGGCTCACTACCTCTTTCCTTGGTTTCTTGGGGTACTCTATTCAAAGGGAAACATTGTAATCATCAGGGTGATTCTTTAGTGATAATTATGGAAGAATATGTAATTTTGACAATTTTTATCTTGTTGAGTTTTGAAGCAAGATTTGATTACCAAGCTACACCATTTGGGTGGTTGAATTAAATTGGTCTTTGTGTTCTGGATTATATAGTGAAATTCTTAGACGAAAGGGGTATGACATGCAAGGTGGGTGAGCTCACGATGTCCTGGTTGGCCATTGCAGGTGGGTAGGAGAAGTGGACAGTGATGGGGGTGTTTACACTATTTATGAGGGTGAATTGGCTCATGGACATGTTTCATCACCTAGCCATGTGGAAGCACCACCATATTTAGAATGTTTGTATAACGAGATGCAGTGTTATTGCACTGCTGGTGGAGCTAGGGAAACAGAGACATGATGACTTGAATGAGGTGATAACATTTTTTTTTGTAAGCTAGGGAGTTACCATTTTCTATTAACAAAAATGAAACCACTACAATCTTAAGGTGGTCTCAACTTGCCCCGAGGGGAAACCGGGTTTATTGACCACCTATAGTTTTTAAGTGCTAACCAAAAATAAAAGGTTTTCAGTCTGTCTTTCCAGGCTTTGTAAACATCAACCTTATAACTGTTACTATTGTCATGTGACTGCAAGTAAAAATTAACATAGATCCTATACATATCTAATGGAAACTAAGAATTCCACTTTCTAAATTCTTCAAAAAACATGCCTTTTCTTCATTCATTCCCAACATCTTCTTGATGCTCCTTCTCCTTCTTGATTACCAAGACATTCACCTCTAGTTGCTGCTGAAGATCCTCCAGCCTCTTGTCCTACATGAGAAGAGTGATTAGGATGTTCTTAATCTCTTTCTTCAGGTTTAGGATCCCCTGTGATAACTTAGCCATTTCCAAGGCTATCTGCTCAATAGCCTTGGCCATAAGCCTTTTCATTACCCAATATAAGTGTAGAGACTGTTTATATCATGTCATTCGGCCTCGAGTATGTCCTGGATCTGGCAGGAGATGCACCGAGTCCTCCATTTCTTCCTCAGATTGTGCCTGAATTGCCTCTTCCTCCTAGTGCTCAATTATCCTTCTAATTTTCGGCTTAGTCTTCTTGTTGTAGTCTCGCTCAGCTGCCTGAACCTGTGTCTCAATAGTCCTCCTTCCCTTTCTACTTGCCCCTTCAGCGCTGGTCTCCCCGTCTTCCACCGTACCTTCTCGACAACACCGACCACGTCTGCTTCTACCCTCTGCTACTCCCCGCCTCCTCTGGCCTCCCCTGCCTCATCGACCTCGCCCTCGAATCCGTCTTCTGCTCTCTTCCTCGGCTACCTGTTCCTGACTTCCTTCAGCTTCCTCCCTTCCTCTTTTCATGGTCCTGCTTCCTGTGTTTCTCCTATTTCGGCCGAGATTTCCAGTCCCCTGTTCTGCCATCTCATTTTCTGCTTCGACGTCTTCACTCCCGCTCTCTGAATCATCATACACAGGTATATAAAACTACTCTGTATCCCCCTCCTTTATTCCTTTACCTTTCGCATCCTGGTTCCCTCGACCCTAGTTCCCTTCTCCTGCCCTGCTCCTCATCCATCTGCCTGCCGACATACTCCCTTCTGCTGCCATTCTTCCCTCACTTCTTTGCCTCCTTCTCCGTGTCCCTGCTTTTTCTACTCGGCTCCTTAATCCTCCCTCTCTCCCGACTGTGTACATCTGATTATCGCCACCCTCTCCTGTTTCTCTACATGCAATTTCCCTTGTCCTGCTTTGCCACCCTTTCTTTGAATGAGGTGATAACGTTCATGATTGACTAAAAACATAATAAACATGAAATTCTGGACAAGACGACTTCACTTATAACGAGCCAAATATTGACTAATAGGTCGCTAGATCATATTGAGGGTCAGATTGACCACCTAGAGATTCATGTTTATGGGCCCCCCTAGACCCTCAAACATTTTTTATTTTGGATAGGAATTGGCATCCCCTCATAATCTTTGACGGAAGTTCTTTTCATATGTATTCTATGTGTTTTTTGGATTCTTTGTGCATTTATTTTATGGACACAATCTAAATTTTGGCACTTTTGTATCACCTTTTATATCTTTCTCCTAGTTAATAAATTTGGTTGGAATGAAATGGGGGGAGAAGCATACCTGAAAAAAATTGTTGCTCTCTTTCAAAGAACTAATAGAATCAATTTGATCGAAAACAAAAATATGAAGGGTAAATTTCAAGTCTCAGTTATAGCCATAGCTTTGAAAAGGTGGTTAGACTCATGTTTTTCACATTTCATATCGTCATAGATTTCCATTCAAAATCTTATGCCACTCCTTGTTGGAGTTACATTCGGATGTTTTGATAAAATTATAAATAGTTGGAACCTTTAGTGATTAAAGAATGACAAAGTGAATTTGAATATCATTTACGACACTCGATACTACTTCATTTTGCCACATTTTGCAATACTTTATTCGAATTTGTTTACCCTCAATGTTGCTTACTATTATATATTAATTTTATGGCTGCTAATTTTGTGTTGTGGAAGCGCTTCTTGTTACTTTAAAGAAATTATAAAAACATTCCAATGCACATCATATAAATAGTGATATTGGATTATTTCACAATACATAATATATTAATCTATTATAACATTTATGATAAAAAAAATTGTCATATTCGATGTCTTGGTCCATTCCTCAGGAAAATTGTGTCACATCCATAGTTTTCTAGGTGATTTATAAGCATATCATTTAGATGGCCATGATAGTAGTTATTTGCAGTACATGTCAATTGAATAAGTGATTATACTCTCCATATAAATATGCATTTTATTTATACATTATTCATTGTGGATATTATTCTTCTTCAATCTAATAATTTACTATACACTCCATATAGATTTACTTTTACTTCTCAATTGAATAATAATTTTGTTCCCTACATCACACTTAGAAGAAGAAAAGGGCTTATGTGGAATTAACTTGCTCAAGTGTTGGTGCTCAAATGTGATGTACAAGCCCTATCTTGTAATATTAAGGATGACGATCATCATCTATTAGGTGGTGATGAGCCTCATCATTAGGTAACTTTATGGACCTTCATACACCACCAAGCTTATTTAAATCAACTCTTGTCATAATTCCTTACATATTTTGGTTATATTTTGCTTAATGAGATGAGTAAAAGAGAGATGTTATGTCTAGTGGACTAATGTGAATTGGTTGCAGGTTTTTGAGAGAAAATCATGATAATTTTGGCTAACTAAGGGCAGAAACACGAATGAGTCAAGAAGGAGAGATTGTAGGAGATAGATCCTCCTCATTTAATCCTCACTCATTCGAATATTCCTCCATCAAATCAAACTATCTTGGAGTTACAAGTAGCCAAGTCATGAAGATCAAAAGACAATAGAGCGAGTGACAATTAACGAACCAGTTCATCTTGAGTTTGGGAAATGAGCCTCCCTATATTTAAGGAAGTAGTTGGAGACTTTAGTTGTATAAACAAAGAGCCCTAGAGCTTCATTAGAATTCGTATTTTTTATGTAAAAGCACTAGGCATTTTTGAGTTCAAGACTTGTGGAAGACAATGCTATGTAATTTTCTAATATGATAATGAGAATGAGCATTTCCTTGATCAAGCAGTGAGTTGAATCAGAGGGCTGAAGCTCTTAGGATAGGGCGCAACCCTAGCAACAAAGGCTCCTCTTCTTGTATTTGTATCCTTAGTTGATTTCATAGATTAATGGTTGAATTGTTTTTAGCATTATTTCATTGCAAGCAGTTGTGGATTTGATTAGTTTTCTCCCATTTTTGCATTGCTTTAACAATAGCTTAGGAAGATAAAGGAATATGAAAATGTTGATAGTAGGTATCTTTGGATGCACTTCTCCCTTCAGGGACCATGGTTTCAGGAAAGAACTACTATGCAGCCCCAAAAAGACATAATTCCGATTTCTTATGGAATTTAGGGTTTTCTACTACTTAGGTCAACATTTTACTAGTTTTCAAGATTAGGATTTAATTGTCATTTCTGATATCTTCAGCCTTGCATTAGATCTCATAAAGGTTTCGTACTATTATGCAAGTTTTTCCATGGATGAAATAGGCAACTAGATAATGAAATTTTGTTTTCTTAGTTGATTTGAAATCTTTATTGTTTGACATGATTCATGGAGAAATGCCACGGATTGATGCAGTGCAGGAGTTTCACAAGTGTAGAGAGATCTCATGACCAACAATCTCATCCTAACTTCATCAATCCATGATTATCATTTTTTCCACTAATCCCTATCCAAATTAATCATTTCATAAGAACACTTCTCCAAGTTTGTTGAGCAAGTCCAACCATTTCACAAACTCTTTTTTAATCTTTGAAGGAGTCCTAACCCTTCCATTTCCTCATTTCTCCCACCATTCACGTTCGTTGAGCCTTACACCACCTTCCAAATCCCTCCTCTTGCTCTCAACTAGATCTTGTGGGAATACAGGGGATCATGTATTAGCATTAGGACATTATATAGGAGGCATTAGGACATCCTATCGGACGATCTGTAGTAGCCTATTTTAAGGCCGAACTATGGAAAAAGCAGCTAGGAAGATAGGAAAAGAGGATTTAGCATTCACATTGTCACAAAAAATACAAAAAGGAAAAAAGAGTTATTGTGTTCATTTACATGCCCAGTAGTAGAATGTTTGGTTATTTCAGATTACATGCCTAGGGCAGTAGGATTACACACATTTAAACTTAGCCATCTGGTGTTTCCTCTTCTTCTAAAGCTTTGTTATAAACACTCATCTGCTTTTATGCTTCCTTGACTTTTTTTACTGTTGTTTTTTTGTTGAGTTCATAGTTTTTTTCTTTATGGATTTTTTTTGGACCATCATCTTATTTGTTGTTGTGTTTGTTTTCAGTATTTTATTTTTTTGTTTATATATATATATATATATATATAGATATAATTAATATAATTTTATTTCTAAATATAGATATAACCAGAGGATATAATTTTATTTTATTAAATAGAAATTTTTTTAATGATTTTTTTATATATTTTAAAATTAGTTTTAATTTCAATTTATTATTTATTTTGGAAAATAAATAAAATATATGTTTGAAATATTATGTTTTATTTTTGACTACTATAATAATCATCATTATTATTTAATTCATGTTGATTATTATTTAATTCATGTTATTACTATATTAATAGTTTTAATTTTTGTATTGTAATTTTTTACTCATAATGAGATTCTCTTTTGGTGTAATAGCATCATTGAGATTTGAAAGACATTTCAAAGGAGCTAATGTGATTCATCAGATGGTTTCGGATAGGATTCACATTTTGAATTTACTACCTAAGGTTTTTTATTTTGTGTCCACTTTCTAGGTTTGAAATTTTGGCTTGTTTTATTTTTTTTTGCCAAATTTTTTTGTTGCTTTTTTAAATTTAATTGTTTTTGTTAAAGTATTTAAGAATATAATTAGGATTTTGCTTTTTCAAGTTTTAAGAATTTAAGTAATATTTCTTTAATTGTATTCAAGAATGCAAATTATATTCTTGTTTCTAAATATAGTGGTTATCTTTTTGCTTTTCTAAGCTTTTAAGAATGTAATTAATATTTTTTAAATTTAGTTGGATGTGTCTAAGAAGTGACAGTTGTTATGTTTTTTCTTTTCTAAACTTTCTAATTTTAGTCATCATCTGTTTAAGAGCTAACAGAGGCATATGGATATGCTTTAATCGTCATGTGTTTTAGTCATACTTGTTATCACAAGTTATAAGAAATGTATTTTGGTGCAAAACATTTTAACTAGAAAAAGCCTACAAACATGGAAATAAATAAGTATTACTCGGAAACTAATTGATAAAATCTTTAATTAAATAAAAAAATTGAAAATAAGCATTGTTGCTATTTAATATGTTCTATTTTTAAAAATGTAAATATAATTTTATTTAGTTTTATGATTTAATTACTCTTTACACATTTTTTAATATAATTTTATCTTTAATTATTTTTTTCCAACTTCATTATAGTAATTTTGATATTTTTTCTAATCAATCAATTGAAAATAAATATAATATTATAAAAAATAATATTATATTTTAATTTTATTTTATTACTTATTTTTTTAATTAATTTAAAAAAATAAACATAAATAAATAGTTTAACTTTCTAAATCATATATATCCACTATCATTCGCATATATATTATAAAATCTAAAATTTTAATAAAAATTATCCATACTAAATAATATACTTCATAAAAAAATTCTAAAATTTGAAAAAAAATAACAAACAGATGGGGAGATGTGGTGTTGGCATCCTCTCAAATAGTAACCTGAACTCTTCTTACCATTTTAAACTCATAAATTTAAATCAATCTTTAGTTGTTCGTCATGCTTTGTTGGAGTTTTGGCCTTGCAATACATTTCAAAAAATTTGACCGTTATCAACCATTTAAGATTTCAAGATTGACATGGAGAATAGGAGCGCGAAAGACAGATGCCTCACTCTATATATTATTATGTTCCAATTTCCTTAACGTGTATTGTGCTTTTCTCCCTTCCCCTCTCAGGCAGTTGTCTGGTGTGCTATGGTCGTTTTTGTCTCTGCTTTTAGTTGTTGGTGTGTGGCTTCAACTGTGTGCTTGAATTGTGTATGTCATTTTTGTGTGCGAGAAAGAGCAGAGCAGAGAGGATTCTTCCTCAATTCCATGTAGTTTGATCTTTAAAGGGAAGTGGTTAAACACAACCTCCCTTCCTATTTTGAATCAGTAGATCAGGTGAGAGAGATGTGGTATTTATTTTGATTTGGAGTCTTCAATAACCAATTTGTGGTTTTGATTTTAGATTTTGTCAATTAATATTGCTTGCTTTGTTTTCTTTCCTATCATCGTGTTGACAGAAAGAGTGCAAAGGGCTGAGCTAAACGGCGAGCGAATACCGCTATGAAGCGAAAGGATTAAGGTACCTTACAACAAGTTAATGCTTCTCTATATTTACTTCTTCGTGGAGTAATCTATGGATTAAAGGTGTTTAATGTTGGCTTAATTTGATTAAGATCAGAGTAGAGAGGATTACTACGCCTGAGGGAGAGAAAGAACAGAGAAGAAGTGAGAAAGAACAGAGCAGAGTCAACCATTCATGAATTCCATGTCGATCTTTAAAGTAGCAATTTTTGGATTAATGTTGTTTAATGTCTGCTTAATTTGCTTGATATCATAGTAGCTATAAATAACATAGCAGAGAGTATCATTCCTGAATTCCATGTCGTTCGATCTTTAAAGTAATAATCTCTTTATTAATGTTGTTTAATGTTTACTTATTTTGCTTAAGATCAGAATAGAGTAGATTATTGCACCTTAGGGCGAGAAGGAACAGAGCAGAGAGGACCATTCCTGAATCCCATATCATTCGATCTTTAAAGTAATAATCTCTGCATTAATATTGTTTAATGTTTTCTTAATTTGCTTAAGATCAGTTTAGAGAGGATTACTAGGCATGGGAGCAAGAAAGAACAGAGCAGGGAGGATTATTCCTCAACTCCATGTCATTCGATCTTTAAATAATAATCTCTGGATTAATTTTGTTTAATGTTTGCTTAATTTTCTTAAGATCTCTTGTAGAGAGGATTACTACACCTGAGAGCGAGAACAACAGATCATAGCGTATCACTCCTGAATTCCATGTCGTTCGATCTTCAAGGTAATAATCTCTGGATTAATGTTCTTTACTATTTTCTTAATTTGCTTAAGATCATAGTAGAGAGGATTTCTACACCTTAGAGTTGAGAAAGAATAGAGCACAGAGGATCATTCCTGAATTCCCTGTATTTCGATCTTTAAAGTATTAATCTCTCGATTAACCTTGTTTAATGTTTACTTAATTTGCCTAAGATCAGAGTAGAGAGGATTACTATGCCTGAGAGCAAGAAAGAACAGAGTAGAGATGATCATTCCTGATTTCCATGTCGTTCAATCTTTAAAGTAATAATCTCTGGATTAGTATTGTTTAATGTTTCCTTAATTTGCTTAAGGTTAGAGTAGAGAGGATTACTATGCCTGGGAGTGAGAAAGAACAGAGAAGAGAGGATTATTCCTCAATTCCATG
>APFE031501438.1:1743-11984 GCA_000404065.3 Pinus taeda
CTGATTACATCATCTCCCAGAAGTTCTCCACTGAAAACTACTCATAAATGTTCAAAACTGGACCATACTGAAAGCTCAGTGCAGAGGGTGCGATGCATATCACCTTCCCAGTGTACAAGGTGTGATGCATACTGAATTTCTCCTCTATAGGGTGCGATGGTTGAGAATGGACAAATGGCAGGGACAAAATGCGAGGTGGAAGATCATGGAATCTTCTAGAAGCTTCCCCTCTAACACTTGCCTCTCTATTTCGACCAGGGATGAGTAAGAGATCATCATTCTCCAAGTGGAAGCAGGAACTATCAGAGAGAAGACACTAATCAAGACCCCAAAAGATGACTCACCTCCCTACAATCATCTATATATGGATCCCTCATCATAGAGATCTAGAGGCTGGAATTTTGTATCTTATAGAGAAGTGTTGTTGGTTTTCTGGTGTACATTCATAGTGTTGGGTGATCTAAGCTTTACTTGAGGTGAAGAAGGGCTTCTTAGCTAGAGAATGATGCTAGGTTAGAGCATATGATTGTAATCCTCTTGCTACTTTTCATCTTAATAAAGCTATTCTTGTTTTCTTCCATATTATTGTATACTTGTTTATATATGCATTTATATGGTTAATACACATCTGATCCTGTATTATTTACGAATTTAGATCTTTGTTTCTTCGATAGTAGTAGGTTGCTGTGATTCCACAGGTTCTTTTTGAAGCTAGCAGACGAAGAAGAAGCGGCGAAGCTCTATCAAGAAGGAGATGAAATCAAGTGCAAAACTCAGGTTGGTCTTCTTGGTTCTCCTCTTGTCTATTTTCATAAAAGAAAACAATAGTAGACTTTGATTTTTTGTTTCTAAGATAGCCACCCATCATAGTGGGAATAGCAGTATCCGAATGGACACTATTCCCGGTAACATCGTGGCATGTTCGCTATAATTATTTTTCTACGAAGTTTTTGATTCTAAAATTAAAAACCATTTGAGCCTAAATCTTAGTTAAGTGTGGGCCCAAATTTAAGATCTTGTTTCACTATATTTTCAGATACATGGTCCAAGACATTTAGGGTTTTTGCAGGCTCCCGAATTACATCCCAAACAGGTGAGCTTGGGAAAATCGTCATAACTTTCTCTCTAAGCATTATATTTAAATTTTATAGGAAGTTACAGAAAGAGGATGGACTATACATTTTTTTATATTGTTTTCAGGTTCGACATTTGAAATAGTGACATGTGGCACTTCATACAATTTCTCTCTATTATAAAAGTATATAGTCATGTCATCTTGGGAGATTGGGCATAGATTTTTCTTGAAGAATCCAATTTCAATCAAACTGGTGGCATTAGAAAGAGGATGCAGAGGGCTACTACAGATCACAATTTTAGACATTGGAGATCTTAAATTTCAGAGATAGGACAAATTCAATATCGAGCTACCAAAAGAAAGAAACAAAATAACTCGAATCAAGAAAATAGAAACACCTAGTAAGAAAAATTGGATGGATGATTTGAAGAATGTGATTGAAGCTAAGATAAATAATTTTATATGTGTCATGGAAACAAATTTGAAGAAAGGAATGGAATATTTGAATAAATACGTGGAAGGTTTGAATGAAGATGCGACAAAAATATTACAATAAATGCCTCCTAACGACAAAAAGGTAGTAGAGGAAACTCATGATGAGAAAAAAAATAAATGTTAATCATGATTTCATAGAATCTAACATTGGATTGAAGACCCACTATATTCCAAAAATTGATATGAGGAAGTTCCGTGGCAAGGATCCCATAACATGGACTACATATGGATAAATATTTTGATCTAAATGATGTGTAATTGCTACAAAATGTACGTGTTGCATCTTTATATTTAGAACCAAATCAATTTTTATGGTATAAAGGGCTTAATTCTCATAAACCACTTGTCACCTGGTCAATTTTCACAGAGGAAATGATAGCACATTATGATGATACAAAGAGAAACGTCTTTTTTAGCCAAATGATAAATCTCAATCAAAAGGGTTCAATGATCGACCATATTCAGGACTTCTAAAAATTAAATATAAGGGTAAAAGATATTGTTTAGTAGCATAGGATTGATCTGTTCATGGGGACTTTAGAGGATAACATCCAACATGCAGTTCACCTCCGAGAACCTGATTTATTGTAGAAGGCATTTAGGTTGGCAAGAAAAATGGAAAGCAAAATTATGGCAACAAGGAAGCCTACTACTCACAACTACAAATATGGAAGTGTTGTTTCTCCTAGCCCTTCACCACCTACAAGGTTTACACCACAAAAATTGGAACAAAAAAGAGAAAAATGGCTTTGTTACAATTGTGATAGAAAATACACTAAAGGTCATAAGTATGCTGAGAAGAAATTAATTTACATAGATGGGGAAGAGCAGCAAGAAAAGGAATAAGAAACGTAAAAAGAAGAGGATATATATTAGGAACCAATCTCATAGAAACAAGAAATGAATCTGACCATAGCTTGTAATGCATTGATAGGAATACCACTCCTCAAACTCTCAAGATAAAAGGGCATATCAAGAAGAAAAAGGTAATAGTGTTGATTTATTCAGGTAGTACCTATTATCACTCCAAGAAACTCTCCTAGCTTGTAGCTCGAAGATGCTTGGTAACATGTAATCTTCAATATTGTTCTCTAAACTATTGGAATAAATGATGGTTTGGATCAAGTTAGATAACCATTTTAGCTCTATTCTCACTCGAGACATGCATGAACACCCTCAACAACACAAGGCTTTAGACCACAAATGCTCAATATTTTGTAGATTTAATGGATAGATGGAGAATACTGAAAATACCAGTAGATTGCATACATGAACATATACGAATGGCTATCTACAAGCATTAAAGAAGCTTGTTAATCTAATATATCAAAGCAGAGATAAGATGACAGTTATCGATCCTTACACACACAGAAAACCTGAACAAATTGTTCAAGTGCAAGTGTAGCTCAGCTTAAAGGTGTCAATACTGAGACGGTGGGGGGGGGTGGGAATTAGTATTATCAAATCAAACACTTTTTCATTTCCATACTCAGATATATATATATGCTACTTTAGTTATGGGAACTCGCGTATACACACAACTATGTCTAAAGCAACTAGCGTATATTAAGTAAAATTATGATTCAGTTAATCCATTAAATTTTGATCTTTAATCAGTGCATCAGAACTTCATTAACCATAAGAACAATAAATAGGTGCAGTAAAACAGAACAGATCATCACACACATGAACACAAGATATAAGGTGGAAACCCAATGTGGGTGAAAACCAGCTGCTACATTTCGTCTCTATCTTCTTTTAATAAGAAACTTCTTTTTACAATATTTCTGTACTGGTGCAATCTTATACAAATACACAGGCTTCTACCTATATAATTCTACAACCTTCTCTCATTCTCCAGCTTCTCCTAGAAGGGAGCTACAACCCCCTTAGCTCTTGTACTAGCTGATGTACTAGTACATAGGTGCTAACCTACAGAAGGCTACAACCTTCTTTTTTCTTCCAGGGACCACGTTCCATAAATTTTCAGACTAGATCCATCAATAACATCAATCAAATATCAAATATATCTACATCAACCAATCTCATTTGCACCGACCAAAAACTGAATCAAACAATCACTTCTCTGAATGTTGTAACCATAATACAATAACAGTAACCAGGAACCAATCCTGAACCCAGAATGCTGTAGCAATAAACAAAAGTAGCTAAAATATATGCTACTTCAATATGTAGAACCTACATGCATACAATATTGTATTAAGGCAAACCTTCATATACGATGTTTTGCATTACCGAACCAACGTGTATACGCCCCTTTGCTATGTTGAACCTGCATACAGATCTGTAAAAGATAATTTATCCTTTTCAACTATTCAGACATCATTTATACGCAGTTCATCAGATTTACAGATTAAGACATGTACCAAATATAACAGATTAAAAACACACAAAGATACTTCTCTTCAAGCCTTAAGATCTTGACCCATCAATAGAACTTATCCTTCTTCTAGCGCTCAGGTTCCTCCTTGATTCAAATCCAGCTATGCACCATAACCCAATGACAAATATACTAGATCTTGCTCTTCATAAGATATTCAATATTTTTTTTTTGGTGCCTTTGCCTAATGATCTCCTTCCCCTTTTATAATCTTAGGCCTTACTCAATATCATGGTCCAAAACCACTTAGAACTAATACTTGGGACCTAATACCTGGGTTCAACACTTTGGACAAGATACCATGGTCCAAAACCATAGTTCCAAATACCAACAACTAAATACCATGGACTAAAAACAAGTTTTCCCACATGTCTGCATTTTTCCTTGCATGAAAGTGTGTGCATACGCATACGTTCCTTTTGATCAGCGATCCCACGTGTACACACGACTTGGTTAAGTGGAACATGCGTATATCTCTTTTTCCTTCATTCTGAGAGCTTGAACTGTGATCTGTCATCTGAGTGAGTTGCGATCAAGGACAACACCTGTGTCATAGTTCCAAACCTGTGTCATAATGCCAACAATATCCCCCTTTGGACTTGATGGCAACCCCAAGTCACTCAAAGTCATTCTCCCCCTTTGCCATCAAGGGCAAAGGGTTATGCTCCACCTGAGTACTTGCTGTTGTGCTATCCATGCTCCCCCTGACTATAGGAAAGGTCTACAAAAATATGTTCTACAAGAAAGAACATAACTCTATACATCATAAATGATCTTCCTATCAAAGATTCATACATACATCCATCTCCCAACCAAGTGGGGATATACCAAGATTGACTCATACACCCAACCAAGTGGGGATACCTCAAAAGTTTATACATGATAAAACAAGAACATTACATTATCCATCCTAGGCATAGAGAGGAAACAAGATAGGTTGTTACATGACATTTATAATAATAGAAATTCATCAACCATGATCTCTCTCTATGATAGTCATCAACAACTATCATCAGCAACATCTGTCAATCATCATCTGGACCATCAACCATGATCTCTCTCTACAACTGTTCCACCAAGATGCCAACAATGCATTATTAGAAGTATATGCTCCCCCTAAACCTGTGCCAAATGGTCTCTGTCAAACCCATCTCAGACTCTTTTCATCCTGAGTCTGGCCCATTGTTTTTCTTCAAACTAGCCTATACGCGACTGTATCCATAGAAACAGGCATATGTACTCAGATGCTCTTCATGAAACTCACGTACAACCACTTTTCTCTTGAACCAAATAAGTTTCAACAGCAAGATGATGCATCAACTACTCCCAGCTTCTGTCTAAGGTATTCAAATGTCTCACTGGGCAGTGGTTTGGTGAATATGTCAACAACCTGTTCCTTAGAGGGAACATACTCTAATTTCACCTTTTGTTCAAGCAATTGTTCCCAGAGAAAATGATATTTGATAAGTATGTGCTTGGTCTTTGAATGCATGACTGGATTCTTTGAAATACTGATTGCACTTGTATTATCACATAAAATGGAGATAAGTGGAGTACAAGTGATTTGAATGTCTTGCAATGTTTACATCATCCAAAGAAGTTGTGTGCAACATGATGTAGTAGCCACATATTCTGCGTCAGCTTTAGATAATGCAATTGAACTTTGTTTCTTGTTGAACCAAGATACTAATCTAGAACCCATAAAGAATGCACCACCACTAATGATTTTTCTGTCATCCATGCTTCCTACCCAATATGCATCTGTATATGCATGAAGTGTGAGATTTGTAAATCTAGGATACCATAAGCAATAGTTTTGTGTTCCTTGAAGATATTTGAAAATCCTTTTAACTGTCGGAAGGTGTAATTCTTTTGGATTTTCCTAGAATCTTCTAACTATTCTCACTGTATGCATGATGTCTGGTCGGGTACCTGTCAGATAGAGTAGACTACCAATCATGGATCTATAAGTTGGTTGATGTACTGTTGTTGAATCATCATTTGTGCTGAGGCTACATCCTATTACCATAGGGGTACATACTCGTTTCGAATCTTCCATGCCATATTTCTTCAAGATCTGCTTGAGGTACTTGCTTTGTGATAGAAAGATATTGTCTTTGTTTTTTTGGACTTGTAAACCAAGAAAATATGTCAACTCACCAAGCAGGGACCTTTCAAATTCTTTCTGCATCATCAAGGCAAAGTTTTGACTCATGGCTTCTTCAACCAAAGACAATATCATCAACATACACAACAAGTATTAGCAATTTATCATTGTCAATTTTTATATATAGATTTCTATCTGCTGATCCTTTTGAAAAACCTTGTTGATGGAGATATTTTTCCAGACGATAATACCAAGCTCTTAGAGCCTGTTTAAGACCATAGAGAGCCTTTCTGAGTCTGCATACAAGTTTTGGATCATTTCCAACGATGAATCCATCTAGTTTCTCAATATACATTTCTTCCTCTAAGTCTCCATTTAGAAAGGCAGATTTCACATCCATTTTATATACTTTGATCTTCTGAAAGCTAGAAAGAGCAAGCAACATTCTTATGGCTTCAATTCTAGCAACCGGTGCAAAAGTTTCTTCAAAGTCTATACCTTCTTGTTGAGAATACCCTTTACAAACAAGTCTGGCCTTGTTTCTAATAACATCTCCATTTTCATTTAGCTTGTTTTTGAATATCCATTTGGTCCCTATGACATTCTTATCATTAGGTCTAGGAACCAATTCCCAAGTGTTGTTCTTTTCAATCTACTCAAGTTCTTCATTCATGGCCTTAACCCAACATTCATCTTTGCATGCTTCACTTACATTTCTTGGTTCAATGGAGGAGAGCAATGCTAGATAACTTGAAGCTTCTATTATAGTTCTTCTTGTTTGAACACCTGCCTCTTTTTGTCCCAAAATTTGAGTCTCTGGATCATTCTTTTGTATGTACCTGGATGGAGTCTTTTCTTCTACCCTTATATATTCTTTTGGTGCCTCATAGGTTTCTTCTTCATCATTAGTCTGATTTGAAGTTGAAGGATAGTCTTCTTCAAAATCTTTGGTTTTTATTTGCTTTGGATTGTCGCCTGCTTCATCAACCACCACATCAATACTTTCAAGAATTTTTCCAAGTATTTTATTGTAACACTTATATCCTTTACTTCGGGAAGATTAACCAAGGAGAATGCCTTCATCTGCTCTAGGTTCAAACTTGACAAGATTTTCATCAGTCCTTTTCATGTAACATTTGCTTCCAAAAACTTTGAAGTACTTTACCATAGGAGTCTTACCATACCAAAGTTCATCAGGAGTTTGAGTGCTATTTACCTGGATGTTTGTTTGGTTGAGAATAGTAATGACAAAAAATGCAGCTTCACCCCAGAAGGTTTCAGGAGTTCTAGACTCATCAAGCATAGCACGAGCCATTTTTTGAACCGTTCTGTTCATCCTTTCCACTACTCCATTTTGCTAAGGAGTCCTTGCAGTAGAGAATTCCCTTCTTATTCCATGTTCTTCATAAAAGTAAAAAAATTCATCTGAGGTAAATTCCCCTCCTTGATTAGACCTGAGGCATTTGATCATGCAATCTGATTCATTTTCAACCGAGGCTTTGAAAGCTTTGAACTTTTCGGAAGCTTCGTCTTTATGCTTTAGAAGTCCTATCCAACACATCCTAGAAAATTCGTCAATGAGCAATATAAAGTATTCTTCTTCTCGAGGTGACTTTTTCCTTGATGGACCACATAAATTAGTATGGACAAGTTCAAGTGGCTTACTAGTTGATCCTTCCTTCTCAGGGAAATTAATTCTAGTTTGCTTACCAAACTGACATGATTTGCATATTGTATTGTATAGAATTCTGATGTCAAGGAGATCACGAACCTCCTGATATTTGCATGCTTTCTTTATCTGAGGGAAGATTAGATGCCCCAATCTTCTGTGCCATAGCCAGTGTTCATCATTCTTTCTTAGATAGCATTTTTGTCATTCTCCCTTGAGTATGTATAAATTATTTGGAGTTCTTATGCCTTTGATCATTGTTTCTCCTGTATCAAGCTCACGAAAAATAAGTCCATTTGATCGAAATATTACCTCATTTCCTTGATCACACATTTGGCTAACACTCAATAGATTATGCTTTAAGCCATCAATATACATAACATTTCCAACTTTGACTTTTTCCTTCAAAAGAATAGAACATTTACCTTTTATGAGTGGAAGGGTGTCATTTCTGAATGAGATGTTCCTTTTCTTTTCTAAGGCACTATATGACTGAAGTTTTTCTTTATCACCTGTCATATGTTTCGAGCATCCACTATCTATGTACCACTGATTTTCCTATCCTTCCGCATATAAGGCTATACCACATCTTTATGGTTGCGGTTCTTTCTTTCTCCATGTTTTAGACCCAATGGAGCTTCCTCCTTGTGAGATGTTTGTCAAAACTTTCTCCTGCATTCAGAATCTTCATGACTGAAGTTATTACAAATAAAACATTCTATTTCATTTCAAGAGCAGAAAAGTTATTGTAGGTCCTCTTCATGATACCAGTCATACTCCTTTGATTTCGTGTTTCTCGAGTCATGATGGTCTTGTAGGCAATACATTGAGAAGCTTTGTGTCCAAAGTTATGACATGAAAAACATTGGCCATTAAAGAAGTTCCTGTGATTATCAAATTTACTGACCAGGTGATTGTGATTTCCATTCATTCTTGAGACAAATTGACAATGATTTACCTGCGGTTGGTTGTAGCTTTTGTTCAACCTTGAAGTAGATTGACTGCGATTTACTTGGTGAACTTTGTTCATCCTTGAAGTAGATTGAGCCTAATTTACCTAGTGATCTACTTTATGCCTCTATTGACAGTTGTCAACATATTCACTTCTTCTTGCTACATCAAGATAACTTTTGGAGGTGGATGGCTTCTATGCTTGAGATTCTTCTTCAGTATATCCAAGACCTGTCTTGATTAGAGGAGAATGTTGCATTTTGATATTCTCATCTAAAGTTTCAAATCCTTTAACAAATCTAAGATTAAGAGCTTTTGTTTTCTCAATATCTTTTCTAAGTCCCACAATTCCACATTCTAACTTTTCATTGTGTTTTTCCCTTTTAGCAAGTTGGAATATCAAAGTATATATGATCATACTCTTTTCTTCTAAACATAATTTAAGTTTAGAAATTTCTTCATAGAGATCATCTTCATATATAGCATCCAAGAAATCATCATCTTCAAAATCCATCAAAAGTCTATAATCATTACCATGTTCATCTTCATCACTATTTGAAAGTCCACCGTTGTCTTCATGAGTATAATAACGTTTCTTACTTACGTTCTATTTTTTGTTCCATTTAATTGGTTCCTTACCTTTATCAAGATTATCTTTATGAGGACATTTGGCTGCATAGTGAACGACTCTTCCACAAGCAAAGCATTTGAAAGGTAGCTTACCTCTGAATCTTCCAGAACCCCGTTGAAGGTTCTTGACAAAGTTTGATTCTTCCTCTCCTTCTGACGTATGCCCTAACTCATTGTATTATCCTTTTCTTGAAGCTTTGAATATGGCTTCTCTCATGCCTGATGGTCCCCCTTTTCTCATTTCGAAAGCAATTAGGATTCTGTCCAGCTGTGACATAATAATACTTGAAGATTCTACTTTTCTTCTATGGCAAAAACTTTTGATTCAAATTTAGAAGACAAAGATCTTAGAACTTTTTCAACTAAAATAACTTCTTTTATTTCTTCACCCAAGTTTTCCATGTGATTAACAATCTCATCTATACGTAAGAAATAATTAGCCACACTTTCATCATTTTGCATTCTGAGAGTTTCATATTGAATTCTGAGACATTGTAGTTTTGCACGTTTTACCTGATCGTCTCCTTCATAACTTAGAATGATCTTGTCCCATATTTCTTTGGCAGTTTTGAGTTGCATAGACTTGATGAATTCTGATTGAGATAGATTCCCCAGTAGAGTATTGACAGCCTTTGCATTTGTTTCATACTGCTTTTTACCAGCCGTATTTGTAAGAGTTGCTGATGGAAATGTGTATCCTCCTTCCATGATATCCCAAACTTTTGTATCAAGAGATTGAAGATAGGCTATGGTTCTTACCTTCCAATAAACGAAGTTTCTCTCATCAAAGATTGGTGGCCTGATGGATGCCTCTTTTTTGTAGTTCCTCATGATGATAGATCTTCCTTCAAGTGATCAAGCTTCTTCTGAAGGACCTGCTCTAATTCCAATTGTTGGAAATAATACTTGGGGG
>APFE031501438.1:11994-25154 GCA_000404065.3 Pinus taeda
CTTTAAAATATCTTTTGAAATCAAAATTACCGAAATTACATATCGATAATCTAGTGGGTGTAAGATAAAATTCGCCGGTGCCATTCACAGAAAGCATGAGAAAAAACCTAATACTATATATAAGACCAAGAAAAATTCAAATTCATCACTTCTATGTTCCTATTTTCAATTAGAAAAATTACCCAAATTACAATCGGTTTACTCCACTTCTAGGGACCTCGTAACCACCCTGCCAATACACAAGTATGTTACCATTTGCAATTAGAAAAATTACCCAAATTACAATCTGTTTACTCCAGCATATGTTGGAAAGTTGTAGAAGGATGACTAGTGCAATCAATGCATTCCTTTTAGCCCTAGATTTGTTTCAGTTTAAAACAGAAGTATACAAATATACTTGTCCAATGTCTATGCTTTAACCATGCACCTTAAGATGTTTTTACAATATAATTTCCTAAGTCTATTTAATATCTTCATTATCATAAAAACCAACCTATATCCATCTTAACTCCACATCTACCACTCTTAGGGGGATTAAATCTATTTATCCCTCTGAGCACTTGGTAGACCCAGAATTAAGATGGATCTAAGATGATAGAATTTCCCCTTTAAATAGTCTATGCTCACATGAATACCATGGTATTACCATGGGTCAATACCATGGGTTATCATAAACCTGGAGCTTAAAAAATACTATTAGTAATTTATAAAAATTAATAATTGATTTTAATTTTATTTTTTATTTTAACCAAGTTAAAATGTGTTTAACATACATTAAATTACAACATCCATTTTTACTTTGATCCACCAAGCCCCAAGAGGGATCAGATATTTTTTCACTCTATGCTATTTTGCATATCACGATATTTGATACCTCTCGGGGTTAGTAGATCCAGAGTAAAGATGGATCTATGCTGGTTTAATTCCCCCATTTAAATAGGCCACATTCCAGGTGAATACCATGGGTCAATACCATGTGCCATTTTGGTGAATACCATGGGTCAATACCATGTGCCATTTTTATTTTTATTAATACTAATATTAGGGTTATTAATGTTTTTTTGCATGGTATTAATAACAATCTAGTCCATGGTATTTGTCCCATATTATTTTGCCCATAGGTTTTACCTAAATATAACGCATTTTTGAGTGTTCGTAAATATAAGGTGACTTATGCAGTAAATATAAAAAAATGTTTTATTTGTTTAAAATACATCTCATTTATTTGTATTTTTATTAATTTACCATACCTCTTTTACAAATATGGTATTTGGCCCATAGGATTAACTTAAATAAAACCTCTTTCTGAGCCTACATAAATATAACGAGGGTTATGGACTAAATATAAAAAGAGGTTTTATTTATTTACCATACATTTAGTTTATTTATATTTTTATTGATTTACCATAACTTTTGAGTAAGTATAAAATGATGTTTTATTTATTTACCATATAAAAAATAAAAAATGTTTTATTTATTTACCATACTTTTCATTTATTTATATTTTTATTAATTCACGATACCTCTTTTATAAATATGGTATTTGGCCCATAGGATTCACTTAAATAAAACCTATTCTTGAAAATGGGCGAATGGATTCACTTAAATAAAACCTATTCTTGAAAATGGGTGAATGGAAGGTTCTAACTCCTAATTTCAAGGGCTAAATTTACCTTTTTTACCCTCTCCCTTAATAAAAGGTGGGCTATTTGAGCTGATTTGTAAAAATGTACTATGATACAAATATTCGCCCACTAAAAATTTAAAACCCCTTAATTTCGCCAAAGGGCGAACATTCGCCCCTAAAATTTTCTATGGGGGGGGGGTGAATCAGTATTATCAAATCAAACACTTTTTCATTTCCATACTTAGATATATATACACTACTTCAGTTATGGGAACCTGCGTATACACGCAACTGTGTCTAAAGACATTAGTGTATATCAAGTAAACTTATGATTCAGTTAATCCATTAAATGTTGATCTTTAATCAGTGCATTATAGCTTCATTAACCATAAGAACAGTAAATGGTGCAGTAAAACAGAACATATCATCACACACATGAACACAAGATATAAGGTGGAAACCCAATGTGGGTGAAAGCCACCTGCTGCAATTCGTCTCAATCTTATTTTAATAAGAAACTTCTTTTTACAATATTTTTGTATTGGTGCAGTCTTATACCAGTACACAGGCTTCTACCTGTAGAAGGCTACAACCTTCTCTTGTTCTCCAGCTTCTCCTAGAAGGGAGCTACAACACCCTTAGCTCTTGTACTAGTTGATGTACTAGTATGTAGGTGCTGACCTATAGAAGGCTACAACCTTCTCTTTTCTTCCAAGGACCATGTTTCATAAATTTTTAGACTGAATCCATCAACAACATCTATCAAATATTAAATATATCTGAATCAACCAATCTCCTTTGCACCTACCAAAAACTGAACCAAACAATCACTTCTCTAAATGTTGTAACCCGAATACAGTAACAGTAACCAGAAACCAATCCTGAACCTAGAACACTGTAGCAATAAACAAAAGTAGCTAAAACGTAGGCTACTTCAATATGTAGAACTTGCATGCATACGTTGTTGTATTAAAGCAATCCTACATATACGATGTTTTGCATTACCAAACCAGCGTGTATAAGCCTCTTTGCTATGTTGAACCTACGTACAGATCTGTAAAAGATAATTTTTCTTTTCAACTATTCAAACATCATTTATACCTAGTTGATCAGATTTATAGATCAAAAAATGTACCAAATATAACAGATTAAAATCACACAAAGATACTTCTCTTCAAGCCTTAAGATATTGATCCATCAATAGAACTTATCCTTCTTCTAGCACTCAGGTTCCTCCTTTATTTAGATCCAGCTATGCACCATAACCCAATGACCAGTATACTAGATCTTGCTCTTCATAAGATATTCAATCTTTTTTTTTTGGTGCCTCTGCCTAATGATCTCCTTCCCCTTTTATAGTCTTAGGCCTTACTCAATACCATGATCCAAAACCACTTAGAACCAATACTTAGGACCCAATACCTAGGTTCTACACTTCGGACAAGATACCATGGTCCAAAACCATAGGTCCAAATACCAACGACTAAATACCATGGACTAAAAACAAGTTTTCCCACATGTACGTGTTTTTCCTTGCATGAAAGTGTGTGCATACGCATACACGCCTTTAGATCGGTGATCCCACTTGTACACGTGACTTGGTCAAGTGGAACATGTGTATATCTCTTTTTCCTTCATTCTGAGAGCCTGAACTATGATCTGTCATCTGAGTGAGTTGCCATCAATGACAATACCTGTGTCATAGTGCCAAACCTGTGTAATAATGCCAACAAAAGGGAATGAACATTGAACATCTAATGGCAAAGGAAGCTTATATTTCTTATAATTAAGATGAGAAGCTTGAATAAATAGAGGAGGAATAATCTCCAAAATTTGAACCCTTGTTACATTTAGTTTTCTGCCTTTTATAGGCCCTTTACAATGCTCCTGAGCTCTCTTGAAGGCTCGGAGTCTTAACCTTGTCTGATCTATCCCTTAATCATTTGATTCCCTCAATAGGAAGGCATGGCTCAGAGTTTTTTCTCTTTCTGACAGAGGAATAACCACATTAAGATATTTTGGGTGCACTGGCAGGGAGCTCTCTCTTGACAGAGATGCCCACAATCTCTTCTGTTAATTTCGGTTGTGTCGCACTATGTTTCTCCATGATGTATCTAATTTAGGTTGTGTTGTGTTGTATATCCCCATGATATTTTTGTTTTGGGCTATCTGGGCATGCTCTGTTGCGTTGTAGATTCCTCTCAGCCTCGGTTTCTCTTCAAACTGTTTAATAATGAGCGTTTTTTATTTTACACAGAAACCACTTGTAATGTTGTAAACTCACACAAATGTTTGTTCCTTTCGGACTTAAAAAGTACTCAAAAATGACTTATTTACCCATCAGGTCCGCCCTTTGGCTCGCTATCGCCCATTGCAGATGACCCAGTCCCTTAGTTCTCTTCGTATTTTTGCAATATGGCGAAAACCTTAAAAAAAAACATAAAAAACCAGGTCTGGACGTCATCACTATCGGCTCTACTAAGGTTCCTATCTATTTCGTTAAACAACAAAATATATGAAGAATGCATTACAAAATTCTTGGGCACGGACTTGAAATATTATGGAATATCATTCAAAATGCCTTCGAGTCCGGCCTTATCTCATCACACATAGGAATATGTAAATGCCATGCCCCTTTGGTCAACACCGATCCGATAATGTGATGCAATCTGATCACAGTCACATATCGCTATATGTAAAGGCCCTGCCCCTTTGGTATTCTCAATATGTGATCTGCCAATGTGATTTGGTCCATTGATCCGCATATGCGATTGACTATCCTCATTTAATTGTTGATCACCATCACCATTGCCCCATGGTCTACGCTAATTTTCCTTCATCGATGCCACCCGCCGATTAGATTTGGGCCATTGATCGGCTAGATCTAACGACTACTCTGCCTTCTCACTTTAAGCATGTGGCTTTGGAATTTTAATGGTTCTCAAGTGTTTCTTGCCTTCTGATAGTGTATTTCCTCCCCTTTAAGGGCTTTTCTCCTTCGACCATTTTGATTTCGAACAACCCTTAAGAGGATTTTGAAGAATTGTGGAGCACACTTGGATCCTTTGGGGTAATTCCTAAGCAAGTTTGGAGACTTTTAGGACATATAGGGATCCATTTTTGGGCTGTTTGCCTCCTAGACTAACATTGGCTCCTTCTAGGGATGAAAGCCTCCCTATGAGGTTTCAAGAACTGTAGATCAATGCCTTTCCTATAAAAACAAAATTTAAATCTTCCTTCTAGTGTTCCATTGGGCATGGAGTATTTTTAGCATAAAAATAAAAACTAAAAGAAAAAAATATTTATAATACCAAGGCTCTAAGGCCTTAAATGAAATAGATTTTCATGAACTACCCATTTATCGAGCTCCCAAATGCATCTTCTCCTTCTAGATTGTGCAAGATGAATGTATTGTTGTGCCGAACTTGAGCAATGACAAAAGGACATGTCCACAAGGAGTCAAACTTGCCATGATTACCTCTCTTTTCTTTAAATGCATCCCATTTAAGCACCCAATCACCAACTTGGAACTTGTATGTTTTTTCCTTCTTGTCAAAAGTTTCTATGATTGCCTTCTGATGAGCCTTTGATTTCTCAACCAACTACTCTCTTACCTAATGTAGTTCAACTAGGTTATTCATTCTTCTTACCATATCATTCTCTTAATCTTGTTCTTCTTGTAAGAACTTAGCCACAGAGAGGATGAGTTGGATGGGAAAACAACATCAGCACCATAAACCACTTTGAATGGAGAACTACCTATCGACTTTTTGATGGTAACTCAGTCAACCCATAGTGCAAACTTCAACATGGAATCCCAGCTCTTTTTTTTGTCCTCTAATAGCTTTTCGATTACCCTTACTAGGCTCTGTTAGATGATTCCACCAGGCCATTTCCTTGAGGATAATATGAGATAGAATGCACCACTTGAATGCCCATGGATTCAGTCATGTCCATCAATTCTTTTTCCTTGAACGTTTTTGCATTATCAATGACTAGTTTGGTCGGGAAACCAAATCTAGTAAAAATATTCTCATTCAAGAACTTTATGACAAATTGATGACAGGAATTCTTAGTGGGTATAGTCTGAATCCACTTGGTAAAATAATGAATGGCTACTAAGATCCATTTGTGTTGGCCACTTGAATATGGGTTGATCTCACCTATAAAGTCCAAGCCCCATTGCTGGAAGGGACCATTGACAAGTATTGGCTTTAAGGGCGGAGATTTTAGTTGTTACCTTCCTGCAAACCTCTGACATTTGTCACAAACTTTTACAAAATAAAACACATCAGAGAACATAGTATTCCAATAATATCTAGCCCTTAAGATTTTGTGAGTTGTGGTATTCCAATAATGATGCCCTCCACAGATGCTAGAATGAAACTGGTGTATGACCTCCAGAGATTTGTTCTTTATCTAGACACCCCAAGAGGATTCCTGATGGATATTTCCAATAAAGAATATTTTTATTAATGTAGAATTTGGTTGATCTGAGTTTAATGGCACGAGCTTGACTTGAGCTAAGTCCTGGAGGTACTTCTAGCTTTTGCAAAAAATGAACTATGATGTAATACCATTCACATATGACTAGATTTTCAGCCAAAGACTGATCCTACTTTTTCTCTTATGTTGCTCCCTCTGCCTGCTTATAATATGAATTTAGACCCATGGAATTTATATCTAACAAGATGTAATTTTCCTCAGCCATAAGTTTATCCAAGCCCTGGCCTTTGACAAGCTTAGTGGGCTTCACCTCTATGTTAAACTCTATGAATTTTGCAATCCATTTAGCTCTCTTCCCATCAATATCTGGCTGAGTTAATACATCCTTTACTGAGGCTGAAGGTACATATGCAACTACTTTGGAATACAAAATATAAATTTTGAATGCCTTTAAATACTTTATGAGAGCATAAGCTTGTCTTTTGATAAGGTCATACCTTAGTTCAACATCCCTTAAAGTTTTATTGAAAAAGGCCACACGGTGCTCTATGCCTTCATCATTTTTCTGCAACAGAACTGTTGCAAGTGTATCATAAGAGGCAAAAGAGAAGATACAAAACTCCTTAATGTAATTTGGGCTGATTAGAGTGGGAGCTTCCATGATAGTGTGCTTGATGGCCTCAAAAGAGCTTCTTGAAGCATCTATCCATTTTATTTATGCTCCTTTCTTGAGCATGGAAGTGATGTGCTTTACAAGCTCTGCAAAGTTTGGAATGAACCTCCTAACAAAGTTAATCTTACCCAAGAAGGATTGAATGTCCCTTTTTGGCCTTGGGATGGACAATGTATGAATGGCTTGAACCTTGGCTGGATCAATCTTCACACCTTCAGCAGAAACAATATGTCCCAGAAGTTTGCCTTCTTCTAGAGAAAATTGTGGCTTCTTTCAGTTGACTGAAATTCCAAACTATTTGCACTTTAGGAAGACCTTCTTCAAATGTTGTACATGATCTTTGTGGCTATTGGAGAAGACTGTTATGTCATCAAGATAAATAAGGACAAACTTGCCCTTCTCTCCCACAAAAGCCAATGTCTATGGCCCTCTGGAAAGTAGCCCCAACATTCATTAGTCTGAAAGGCATCTTTGAGTACATGAAAGTTCCCCAAGGAGTAGTGATGGCAGTCTTTTCCTGATCTTCAAGGTGTACAACAATCTGATTGTAACCTAAAAATCCATCAAAGAAAGACATGGCTCTAGCCCCTGAAACTCTTTGCAGCAAGTGTTCCATCTGGGGCATGGGATAGTTATCTTTTCTAGAGCACTTGTTCAGATCTCTGAAGTCGACACTAAGTCTGATTTCTCCATTTTTCTTTCTTACCACCACAAGGTTGGCTATCCACTTTGAATACCTTAGGGGGACTATGATTTTGGCATCCAATAGTTTCTTGATTTCTTTCTCAATCAAAGGCAATAAGAGAGGGTTGATAGGTCTTAATTTTTTCCTAAAATGTATGATGTTCTTTTCCAATGGGATCTTATGCTGAATGATGTCTGCATCATAAGTTTTAAGATCGATGTATTCCGAAGCAAAAATGTCAGTGAATTCCTTCATGATGGTGAAATACTCAAAATTCTGGGCAGAGAACAGATGCGTGGACAAATTTACATTTTTTGGATGGGATGAGTTGCCTATATTATGTTTACGGATGGCAAAATCATTCTCTGTTTTGGCCGCATTATAAGGCACATCATTATGATCAAAAAGCCTCTCTGGAGGCACCAATCCTTTTGGTATGTAGTTTTTGTGCATCTTGATGATGCTTCTTTGGACAATCTCACTTTTTAGCTTGGGTTGGCCGCATTCTTCCATGGTTTCATTTTCCTAATCGATACACGTTTCAGAAAATTCCCCAACGACTTGAAAAAACTTGTTAATTTCCTCATCGTCTTCAAAAACCCTCCAATATTTGACATTGTTAGGTAGAGATGGTCTATATTTTACCTTAACTTCATATGTCAATTTAGGAGGCAACGGAGGAGTAAACATGCTGGCAGAGACATCCAGGGAATCGACAAGCTAGTTCCTCATTCTTGGAATATAAGAGATGATGAAATTGTTGAAAGAGTCCTTGAGCCTCCATAATTCATCTCTGTATGCCTTCAACCTTGGATGATTAGCTTGGAATGTTTTATTTACCTGTTGAATAATGAGGTTTGCGTCTCCAAGCACTTTCAGGCCTTTGATACCCATTTCTTTAGTAGCGCTTAAGCCCAGAATTAAAGCTTTGTATTCCACGATGTTATTTGTGACCTGAAAGGTTAATTTGAAAGATAAATGAATGTATTCCTGTGTTGGGGACATAGGGACCAAACCTGCCCCTACAACTTATTTAGAGCAAGCCCCATCAAAAAACATATCCCAAATCTATGGGTTTTCTTCCTTAGCAATCTAGAAAACTATTTTCCTGAGCTGCATGGAGGCCAACTAAGATTCTTCAATATAAAGGATACAAGCTCCAAAATCAGTGTCAATATCATATATGGGATGATTGGTGGGATTCTTTTCATCACTGATTATAGAATTCGATTGCGCCTCTCTATATAATCTCTTACTCTCACCTCCGAAAACTAGGACAGTAGCATAGGACAGATCATTTTGTACTGATCCACCTAGTCTCTTGATCCAACCTCAAGTAACATGCCAAACTTGGGAGGTACATATGCTACCATAATGTCCATCATCATGCTTTTCATAGGAAGCTGAGACAAAGTGAAGGCTAGGTCCTTGATCAACCCTAGACATTTCACTTTTCTAGAGTCAAAGGAAAACAAGTCATGATAAGGCTTAGTGATGTCAAGACCCAACTCATCCATGACAGCCTTGGGCATTAGATTATGGCTGGCTCCAGTGTCCAAAAGGTAGTTGTGAAGGATTTTATCATGAATAGTCAGAGATACATAGAATTATGGGGAGTTGTCTTCACAATTTTCAATCATTAGGCTGAGGATAACAGCTGGATTGTCATCTTGCAGATTTACATAGTCAGTGGAGGCTTGGATGGCTTTAGGTTCAAGGACCTCAAGGATGGATCTTTTGAAGGAATCATTCTTCACTAGTTCAATCAGAGGCATAGGTATTCTTAGCTTCTGAATTTCTGATTGAAAAATGAAAGGATAAGGGGACTTGTCAAGGCCTCTTACCTCATGAACTGGAGCTTTGAGGATGATGGGATCAACTGCCAATTGTTTTTGCTTATTAGCTTGTAGTACTATAGGGACAACAACTCTTTCAACAAGATTTTCCTCGACATTATTTATCTTTGACCTTAAATTATATCTTTGCTGATCTACAACTTGTAGAATAGATTCACCATCCCATTCCTGGCTGATATGGTCATTGCATAATGAATTTTCATATGCAGCTGAGGTGAAAAAGGAAGCATTGCCTTTGTCTTCTAGATAGTGGATCTCATCATCTTCTTCGAACTGGTCTTCTTCCATGAATGCATTCTAAAAAGGAGCCTTCACCCTTTGGTCTTCATTTGCATTTTTGTTTCTTTGCAAAATTTGCAATTGCTCAGTCATTCTTCTATATGGATTTGGATTTGGACTTCTTGGGGCAAAGGTATTAGGCATTCTTCCTTTCTCCAATTGCTGCTTAACCTTCAATTTAGAGATTTCAGAGGCCAATGACTCGATCATTTTGGTCATTTTACCTATATTAGGATCAGAGGATGATGAAGACTCGCCCCTTTGTCTTCTTCTATCAACATTTCCCTTGAGTTTCTCTATAGCCATGATGTTTGATTCCACTTCAAAGGTTGCATCCTACATGTTAACCAAAGTAGCACATCGCCTCTCTCTCAATAGTAGCCAAAATTCAGAATCAAAAGCACTAGCATAGGTGATTTTAGCAGAGGTAGTAGTGGGTTTTTCTTCAACTGGAATCTTGAAATCAGACAACAACTCACCATTTTCTCTCTTTAAGTTGCCAAACTCAGTGTGGTAATAGAGGAGGTCCTTTTTATCCACCCAATGCTTTAGGAAAGTATCATATAAAGCTCCAATATCTACTATAGATCTGGGGGTTAGTTCTCTAAACCACTTTCTAGCCTCTCCATCTAGGCTTTGGACAAAGACTCTCATCCACACATCATCTTCACGAATGTCCGGATTATCAGCATAGCTATAAAATTACTCAAGATGTTCTTCAGTAGTAACACCTTCAGTTCCAATGAACTTAGGCCTATATTTCTGATATTCTCCAGTAGGCATGGAATTCAAAGGAGTGAGGAGTATTAGAGGTCCATACCTAGCAGCTATGATTCTTTCCATTTTGGTAGGTGCTTATGGACCTGCCATAGCTATGGTAGCAAAAAGTGTATCGGCAATCTGAATGATAGAGCGCTGAGGAGTGACTAATAGGACTAAAAGAGTATGATGGATAGGAGATGAGGTTTCCTTTGGGCTTAATGCAAAAGGAGAACCTAAAGAATAAGGAGTTTTATGAATCTCTGAGATTTTTTCTTCACTACTAGTATTAGATGCTATACTTTGAACATGTATTTGTTCTATTACAAGCCTTTCTTGTAGAGACATAGGAGATTGTTTAGGTTTATCTAAACCTGATGCTACTTTCTACAATACCTTTCTCTCTTTGATGATTTTTTAGAATCAGGTACTGGGTCAGCATCTAGCTTTTGAGGATTTCTCTGAGTGTGCCTCACAAACTGAGCCAAAACTATGAAGTGGAGTCGCCAAGAGCTTCGACCTCTAGTAGAGTCTTGAGATAGATGATTACAACAAAAAATGTGCCCAGACTTTGTCTATCATCAAAGTTTGATCTGTGTCATTTCCTAGGGAATCTAAGCTTCAGTTTCCTCTCCCCAGCACCGATGCCAATTATGTTATCACTCCAGGAAAATCTCCTAGGTTGTAGATCGGAGATGCCTAGTAACATGTAATCTTCAATATTGTTCTATGAACTATTGGAATAAATGATGGTTTGGATGAAGTTAGATAACCATTTCAGCTCTATTCTCACTTAGGACATGCATGAACACCCTCAAAAACACAAGGCTTTAGACCACAAATGCTCAATAGTTTGTAGATTTAATGGATAGATGGAGAATACTAACAATACCAATAAATTGCATACATGAACATAAACGAATGGCTAGCTACAGGCAGCAAACAAACTTACTAACTATACTGGCATATGCATATATAATTACACATATAAATGGCTAGCTACAGGTAGCAAAGAAGCGTTATATCTAATATATCAAAGTAGAGATAAGATGACAGTTATCTGGCCTTATACACATAGAAAACCTCAACAAAGTGTTCAAGTGCAAGCGTAGAACGACATAAAGGGAATGAACATTGAAAATCTAATGGCAAAAGAAGCTTATATTTCTTAGAATGAAAATGAGAAGCTTGAATAAAAATAGGAGGAATAATCTCCAAAATTTGAACCCTTGTTACATCTAGTTTTCTACCTTTTATAGGCCCTTTATAGTGCTCCTGAGCTCTCTAGAAGGCTCGAAATATTAACCTTTTCTGAATTGTCCCTTAATTGTTTGATTCCGTCAATAGGTAGGCATGGCTCAAAGGTTTTTCTCTTTCTGACAGAGGAATAACCGCATTCATATATTTTGGGTGTGCTAGTAGGGAGCTCTCCCTTGACAGAGATGGCCACAATCTCTTCTGTTGATTTTGGCTGTGTTGCCCCATTATGTATCTGATTTGGGTTGTGTTGTGATGTAGATGCCCATGATATTTCTATTTTGGGCTAGTTGGGCATGCTTTGTTGTGCTGCAGATGCCTCTCAGCCTCAGTTTCTCTTCAAACTGTTTAATACTGAGCATTTTCTGTTTTACACAGAAACCACTTGTAATGTTCTAAACTCCCACCAATGTTTGTTCCTTTAGGACTTTAAAAGTCCTCAAAAATTATTTATTTACCCATCAGGTCCGCCCTTTTGGTTGCTGTCACCTATCGCAGATGGCTTGGTCCCTTTATTCTCTTCGTATTTTTGCAATATGGAGAAAACCTTAAAAAAACATGAAAACCTAGCCTTTGTGGACCTGAAAACATATATATATATATATGTAATATATGTATATATATTTACTATATATATATATATATATATTATAATGTTATGTCTTATTTATGTATTTTGTATGTAATTTATTGTTTATTATGTATGATGTCATGTCTTATGTATGTTATGTATGTATATGTTGTATGTTTTATATATTATATGTTGTATGTATGTATTATATAGATATAATAATATAATATATATATATTTATTTTATTATATATATGTTATATATATTATATATATATCATATCATATCTATATTTATATATATATATTTATATATATTTCACCTCTGAAACACATCGGGTCCAGACTTCATCGCTATTAGCACTGCCAAGGGTCTTGTGTATTTCGTTAAATAACAAAATATATGAAGAATGCATTACAAAATGCTTGGGCGCGTACTTGAAATATTATGGAATATCGTTCATAATGTCATCTAGTCTAGCCTTATCGCATCGCACATAGGAATATGTAAAGGCCCCGCCCCTTTGGTCTTCCCAATCAGTGATCCATCAATGTGATTTGGGCCATTAATCCGTGTATGGAATTGATGATCCTCGTTTAATCATCGATCGACATCGCCATCGCCCCATGGTCTGTGCCAATTTACCTTCGTCGATGTAATCCGCCGATTAGATATAGTAGATATAGGCCATTGATCAGCTAGATCTAATGGTTGTTATGCCTTCTCACTTTAAGCCTATGATTTTGGAATTTGAATGGTTTTCAAGTGTTTCCTGCCTCCCGATAGTGTATTTCCTCCCCTTTAAGGGCTTTCCTCCTTCAACCATTTTGATTTCGAACGACCCTTAAGAAGATTTTGAATAATTGTGGAGCACACTTGGATCCTTTGGGATAATTCTTAAGCAATTTTGGAGACTTTTAGGACATATAGGGGTCCATTTTTGGGTCGTTTTCATCCAAGGCTAACAGTACCCATAATTTTACTCATTGTAAAATAGCCAAGGAAT
>APFE031501443.1:3067-79548 GCA_000404065.3 Pinus taeda
TTCATCTTCTAGGGTTAGGTTTTGGAATGTTAAGGGTTTTCCATTGTTTCTCAACAATAAATAGGCCTTTGAGCCTCATTGTAACACAGTTCAAAGGCATTTAGCGGCCACATCTCTTCTCAGAGATAAGCTACCATCGCCCTAGCTGGATTATTTCCATTTCTGGTTGTAAGCATATTTCAGTATTTTCCATTAATGAAATGAAGTATTGCATCTTTGTGTATATGGATATCTCTGTATTTTGTTGCGTTCCTATTTAAATCCGGATCATACCTTAAATTATCGTTCGTGACCTTTGCTTGCACTCCTCGTTCTCAATCATTTGTTTTATTGCAAATCTTTCCTACCAAGAGTTAGTAGATGGGTGGTTCTTACTGCACCACAAAACATCAAATTTATCCTTAAAACTATAAAAAAATTATTTTTATTTTTCCTATCTATCAAAAAACTATTTTTTTAAGTATATTCATGCTTCCAATGAAGCCATTTATGGATTAGAATTTTTGAAATGCTCATATCCAAAATTGAAAAATGTACCTGATTGTTTGTAAAGATATGTGAAATCGACTTGACCTTTCGATTTGCCACAAGGATCTCTTGAAGAATTGATGAATATTATGGGGTAACTGCTTTTTGATACCATTCCTCAATGTAGTCTTTGGGCTGCATTCTAGACCCTTTGTCCATAAATGTTTAGTAAAAACAAAAACAAATAAAATACACTCTAAACTGAAAGCTAGTTCCTATGCACACTTCCACAGTAGCGGTGCCAAAATGTTTAGGCAAATTAATTACCTATCATTTAATTGTCAACCCGGGGGTTTCGTAAAACTTGCGAAGCATGCATGCACTATATATGCTAGAAATTAACTTCCAATTTAGATCAATCTAACTACGAAACCAGATTTACCTATTATAATTCAACAATCAATTCAAAATAAATTATAGTACAATGCGTGGAATTGAAATCTTCATCTATCACACTTGCAAGAATTGAAATCTTGATATACCACACAAGCAAAAATTGAAGTCTTTATCTATCACACTTGTAGGAATTGAAATCTTGATCTACCACACTTGCTGGAATTGAAAAGCACACCACTCTTTCAGAAATGAAATTGCATGAAATGAAATCTACTCTAAGAGATCATGTGTGCATTATCAAATCAAGATCCTATGAAATGAATAATCAAAACCATGTGATATGAAATGAAAGCAAAAACAACCATTATTACCCTCTAGATATGAAAGAAAATAAAAACAATCACTCTTAACCTCTCACACAGGAAAAGATATGAAATAAATAAATCTTAATCTATGAAAAATAATAAATCTCACACATTATAGATGGCCAATCCAAAAGCATGAGGGATGGAAAGTTCAGAGGCTCCAAATACAATAATAACCAAATCAAAGTGAACATCACTCATGAGCATGGTGCCAAATCCAAATTATATATTCAAAACAAGAGCATTTCCCTAACTTTTCACATCTCCTTAATAGGAGAAAAATTCCCCTATTTATACAAAAAGATGAGAAGATATCTCATTAATGAGAGTCCATGAATCTCTCCCTATATCTATAGAGTTACAATCAAAATAAAAAATGATAAGACACTTGTCTTCTTAGAGTTTCAATACAAATAGGAAATGAGACACATATCCTTATGATCCCATGATCTTCTCCACTCAAATTCGAATTTGGTTTTGGAAGGCCACATAAGGGTATTTTAGAAGCTTTCTTTTGACTTACACATGTCAACTATCTCATCCCACTTGTCAGGTATAAGCATTTCTAATTTTTAACCATAAATTCACTTAAAAATGCTAAGAATTAATAAAGTTTGGAAAAACATAAATGTGACCCAATAATGATAATGGTAAGGTAAATGTAATGAAATGGAGATAAATGTAATGAAAGAGAGGTGGAGTGAAGGTGACAATATGGAAATATAAGTGAAAATGTAATGGAAGTGAATGACAATTTCAAGGCCCAACAGCTTCCTTGGTGCGTGCCCTACCAACTCGCGGGCGTAACGCACAGTACCCATTTCAAAGCCTCGAAGCATTGTTGTTCTGAAACTTCTCTTTCGAATCTGTTCAGGAATTCATCTACCTCGCTTCCATCATATGTAGGCAGATTCCTTTCCTCCATTGATATGCAGCGCAGCGATCTTGTCATCATGTTTCAGTTCAGCGTGGTTACCTCGTATAACTGGTTCTTCCATCACTCTATCTCCTTGTCAGAATCTGATGTACATGAGCTTTCGTGCTCCCATGAGATTCGTCCATCTACGGTGGCATTCACCCAGTCTTTCTCTCACGGTTATCTTGTAGATGCAGTCCAAGTCGTCATCACTTTCATAGTCGCGCACTGGCTCCGTGTAGCGCGATGCTTCTGCAGGATCCAATGGTACGACTACACACAATGACTTTTTCTCAAAAATCATCTTGCACTTCTTCATATTTATCACCCCATTCATGTCAGTGACCCAATCTATCCCTAATAGTGCAGGGTAGGGATTGCTATCGTCAACTATTTCTATCACTTCAAAATTTACCAGCGCGCTTGCACCTTCAATATCCACGGTGATCCCCTGCAACATTCCCATTGGTAGGATCTTTGTTGGTTTTCCATTCACAGTTGGATAGGAGACCATTGCAGCATAGGCCTTCTCATGCACTCCCATGTTTGCTTCGGAAGAACGTTTGCGTCTAATCCTAGGTCCAAAATCACTTGGTCCATCTCATATTCTCTAATTTGCATGGTCAATCTCATCTCTCTTCCCACCCTTGTCACGTGCTTTCCAATCTTTCAGACTATGCACGATTCTCCTGGCGTGGTCGCAGCACATCTATTAATGAGTTCCTACAGTCCCTTTATAGCCTTGCTGTCACGCAACAGCTTCATGCATGTTTCCAGTAATGTTGTGAGCATCGATGGGTCCATGTCCAGCTCTAGTTTATCGTTGCTTCCTAAAGTGGAGGCATCAGTGAATTTCTTCCTAGCTTCCATGAATTTTTCCTTAGCGCACTCCAAATCAAACTCCAGTTCTTTCATCGGAGCCTTGCAAACCCAAGTACTATCCTCAGGCTACTTGCCTTTGTCATCCCCTGTGGTAATGCCACTTCGGAGCAAAATGTTCACATTAGGGTCTTCCTCGCGTGGCTCAGACCTCATCATTTGCAGGTTCTGAGTCGGGGGAGGTTGGAGTGCTCCCTTGTCAGGTAGCCTTGCTATCAGTGTAGGACAATCCTCCATCTCATGATCAAACAATGTACAGTACAAGCATGACCGACACGTTGGATTCGACAATCACGGGCATAATGTCATGGCCCTCTACAATTATAACATATCAGTTGTGCACGACCCCTTCTAGGTCCTCTTTCACCTTGGCCTCGTCCGCGCCCCTGAAATCTGGTTCGCGTCATCCCTGCATTTTGGTCAAGGGGTCGCATTTCAGCCTAAACTCTATAGGTGGGAGTCTTATCCATCATCAGTTAATAACTTCTACAGATGCACTCATCATGGCCTACTAATCTACAGAAATTACAGAACAACTATTGTGAATTCTGCATGTACTTCTACAATAAATGGCAGTTGTCTGTAGCATTCTTTCCCCCTATTTGACAAATTGTGCACCATAATGCAAGCGTCGCGCTGGTTCCTGCTTGTGCCTCCAATATTAATGGAATTGGTCCCCCTCCCACAAGCTAATTCGTGAACACTGAGCAGTGGTCCTTGTCATGACACTAACCCTTACATTTAACACACCATACCTCATCACGCACCTCTAGGCGAGCCATCCTGTCCTGTTTTAGACTCTACATCTCAAGGCACAAGTTTTCCAACTGCACATGGATCTATTGAACTCCCAGGTTAAGATCTTGTATTGGGGTCTCATGTAGTCTCATTGTGATCTCTAAGGCCTCGTCTTGAGTTGTTAGCCTCTGTTGTGACAACATGTTCCTTAAATGTGGCGTTAGCGATGATACAAACCATTCGCAGTGTTGTCCATCCGTCAAAGTCATATTAGCTTCACGAAATGTGCACTTCATTCTTTGATCCAACTCCTAAGGAGTCTTTCCTGCTAGCATCGTGATCTCCTTGAATCCAATGATCGACTGTGCCTCTGACTTCGTCTTGCAAAATTCTCTGTTCAACGCAATTTGAATATCTGTAATCCCCGCATTGGAATTGTCATTGGAATGCTTAATGTACCAAGTCAGCGCGTGATCCTGCAGAGCGCTGGCCAACGTTTCTTTCTTTATATTGTCATCCGTAACTCCCTGCGCTTCCCATATAGCTTTTACCACGAACGAAAACTAGTCAGGATCTTCAATTCCTACTCCCTTGAACACTGACAATTTTATCGCGCTTGCCATATTGACTCACGGGGATGGCAGAGGTGGTATGGGCGAAGATGGGGGTGAAGACAGTGAAACTAGCGGTGGTGTGGGTAGAGTTGGTATGCTCATAATCCTCTACCTTATCAAATTGATCGCACTTCTTGGTGAGACCTTCGCGAGCTCTTCCTCGTCCCCTCGCGAAGGCGAAATTTGTAGGTTTTAACTCCGTACAGAAATTACCTACATATGAATTCTAAAACACAAAAAATAAACAATGTGAGAGCATAACACATAAAACACATATACACAGAGATTTTCCCCTGGATCCCAAAACCGGGACTACTAGCTTGATTTTTCATTATGTTCCTTTCAATGATACAATACATATATATACATGTCGAAGCATCCAATACCATGGACCGAAAACCATCGTGTCCAAAACCATGGACTGAAAACCATCACGTGCAAAACCATGTGTGAAAAACATGCACAAAACCATACGTAGGTCCACCCAACCTGCACCCCTCAAACCCCTTGTAACTCCCCCCGTTACGCAATCGGCGCAACGAAGGGGGGGCTCCGCCCTCCTTCTAACCCCCCAATTAACTACGTGGGCTAGTCATGGAAAGAATATAACACAATCCAACATTCTCCCACTTGTTGTTTTCTTGCCACAGGGGGCCACAAAAGAGCGTAGTCATTTATCCATCCCTGCAACACCCATTGTTTCTCTACACCAAGAGAACTTATCAAAGCTCACATATTTTGTCAATGCATCTGCAGTATTCTTCAAAGTGTCCACCTTTACTAGTAGCACCTATTTGTCTTCTATCATATCCCTCACAAAGTGATACTGAACATCCATGTGCTTTGTCTTTGAATGATATGCAAGGTTCTTTGCCAAGAAAATTGCACTTAGGCTATTACAGTCTATCCTTATAGCTCCCTGTACTAACCCCATACTTGAACACAATCTCTGCAACCAAACTGCTTCCTTTCTTGAATGAGTGGCTGCCATGTATTCTGCCTCTATAGTTGATAGTGCCACTACAGATTGTTTCTTACTCATCCAACTCGTTGCACCTCCAAATAGGTTAAACACATACCCACTTGTAGATCTTCTCTGATCCATATCTTCAGCCCAGTCTGCATCAACAAAGCCACGAATATCCAACACTTTGTCCAACCCTAGTCTTCCTTGGTAGAAAAAACCATAATCACTAGTGCCACACACTTCATTGTTGTCTAGTGATCCTTCCCTGGTTTTGACATAAACCCGCTCAATACTCCTACTGCATGTGAAATGTCTGGTCTAGTACAGACCATCGCATACCTCAGGCTACCGACTACACTTGCATATGGAACATGGGACATGTCCTCTTCCTCTTCTTGTGTCTTTAGACACTGTTCAGCAGATAACTTTACACCTACGAGAATAGGAACCTTCACTGGTTTGTTATCCTGCATATTAAACCTATGCAATATTGTCTTAACATACTTCCTATGGTTTTAACCAAAGCTTCCACTTTGTCCGATCTCTTTTAATTTCCATGCCCAAAATATAGTTTGCAGCACCAAGATCTTTCATGTTGAATTTAGAGGACAAATGGTTCTTCAAATCCTGGATAATTTCTTTGTCATTTCCAACCAGCAACATATCATCCACATATAAGACCTGATAAATAACATAGTCACCAATTAATTTAAAATACACACAGTGATCTGCTTTGCTTCTGGTGAAGCCAAGTCCCCATATAGATGTATCAAATTTTTTATACCACATCCTTGGCGACTGTTTTAACCCATATAGAGACTTCTTTAACTTGCATGCTAGTTCTTTCTTACCCTTCACCGCAAAGCCTTCAGGTTGCTTCATGTAGATCTCCTCTTCCAGATCCCCGTGAAGAAATCTTGTCTTCACATCCATCTGTTCTACCTCAAAATCAAAAGCAGCAGCAATAGATAAATGTAATCTAATAGAAGTTACCTTGACAACAAGAGAAAAAATATCACCAAAATCAATTCCCGACACCTGGGAATAACCTTTTGCTACCAACCAAGTTTTGTATTTCTCCACCTTTCCTTCTACATTTGTCTTATTCTTAAACACCCATTTGCTGCCAATGGGTTTCCTTCCATTCGGAAATTACACCAGATCCCAAGCCTCATTTTTGTGCAAATATGTCATTTCATCAACCATGGCCTCTTTCCAGAGTTTTCCATCCTCTGAATCTACTGCTTCATTCACAGTTCTAGGATCATCATCACTAATAGATAAAGCAAAGTTTGAATAGAAAGCAGATGGACTATACCTTTTTGGCTGCCTTCTTTCTCGAACTGATTTTCTCACACCCAGAGTTTGTGGCTCTTCATCTTCTGATTCCTCCTCTGTTGTAGAGTTTGATTCTTCCTCCTTTAGCTCAAACTCTATCATCTTAGGTTCCTTTGGTTGGACTTCATGTTTAATAACATCTTTCACCTTTCTGAACACCACATCTCGGCTGTACACAACCTTCCTTGTTACTAATATCCAGAGCTTATAACCCTTTAAACCATCCTTATACCCAATAAAGATGAACTTTTCAGATTTACTATCCAACTTTGTTATTTTTTCATTTGGAACATGTACATATGAATCATATCCAAATACCCTCAGATGTGAAAGAGAGGGTTTCTTATCAGTCCATACCTCTTATGGAGTCTTCTCCTCCAATGCTGATGAAGGTGACCTGTTGACCAGGTAACATGCTGTCTCCACCATCTCTACCCAAAATTCCTGTCCTAACCTAGCACCACTGAGCATGCATCTTGCCCTTTCCATCAACGTCTTGTTCATTCTTTCTGCAACTCCATTTTGTTGAGGTGTATATGGAGTAGTCTTCTGCCATGCTATATCGCACTTTGTATAGAATTATTCAAATTACTTACTACAAAACTCTCCACCGTTATCTGTCCTCAACACCTTTATCTTCTTCTCTATCTAGTTTTCCACTAGAGCCTTCAATTCTTTAAACTTATCAAATACTTCAGATTTCTTCTTAAGGAAATATATCCATGTATTCCTTGAGAAGTTATCTATAAATGATACATAGTACACAGACTTACCCAGTGATGGAACCTTCACAGATCCAAACACATCATTGTGCACAAGCTCTAATATATGTTTCGCCCTCTTACCACCAGAGGGGAAACTCACCCAATTCTACTTCCCATATACACAATTTTCACAGAAATCCAAATCCAAAGAGCTATTACTCATACCTTCTACTATACCTTTACAATGAAGTATTTGAAGGCCCTTCTCCAATATGTCCAAGCCTTTAATGCCACAGCATGGTATTCTCTCTAGAGACCACTAAATTTTCTGCTCCACTTTCAGGAACCACAAAGTTGTTGCACCCATCAACAACAATGCTACCTTGCAGCTTGTACAAAGTTCCAATCCAAACTCCCCGCATCAATACCAGTGCTCCCTGAACCATCTTGCAGGTATTCTTCTCGAACATTGTTTTTACGCCTGCATCATCAAGCTTGCTTACAGAAATCAGATTTATGGCTAATGCAGGAATATATTGAACACCCAGAAGTGTTCTAACCCTTCCACCTTGCAACTTCAACTTTACTTTTCCATGACCAACGATTCTAGCCTTCCTATCATGCCCCAAGAAGACATCACCACCATCATATTTCTTATACTCGCAGAACCACTATCTCTGGGGAGTGAAGTGAAAGGATGCACCTGAGTCAATCAACCATGCCTCATGATCTACATGTGTAGTTGAAGAATCCAAGTACCATCCCCACCTTCATCTAAGGTGGTATTCGCCTCTGCAGAAGGAGCATCATCAGATCCCTTTCCTTTATCAGGAGCTTTAGATATACAGTCCATTTTGTAGTGCCCTTCCTTTGCACATTTCTAGCACACCACCTTTATAGGTTTCCTGGAGATTTAGATCTCCCTCTAGATTTTGATCTCCCACTCGATGACTTATTTTTGTTTCTGTTCTGGGACCATCCTTGTATAGACAAGGCATCACCATTCTGGCTCTCCATATTTTTCCATCTCATCTCCTCCATTAGCAAGGATGAGACTATTTCATCAAACAGTAAGGCAGTTGCATTGCTACCTATTGCAATAACCAGACTATCCCACGAATATGGTAGAAAACACAACAAACTAATGCACTTATCTTCATCTGAAATTTTGATATCAACAGACAATAACTGACTTACCACAGTATTAAATGCATTCATATGCTCTATCACCGAGTCTCCATCTTTCATCCTCAGGTTATACAGCTCTTTCCATAGGAACAAGTTATTCACCAAAGACTTAGATTGGTATAAAGTCCCTAACTTGTCCCACAAAGCCTTCGTTGTAGCTTCCCCTGATACATTCAACAATACTGAATCTGAGACACACAATAATATTGTGCTCTTTGCCTTCCAATCCAACTTCTTCCATTCTTCATCGGACATCCTTGTTGATTTAGTACCTGGATCTACCGCGATTCACTGATATTTATCCACCAACAAATCCTCCATCTTGAGTTTCCATAACTCAAAACTCTGAACATTAAATTTCTTGATCTCTATATTTCCACTACTTGCCATCTTCTTTCACCACCAAAATCATTCCCGCAAATCTCACACTGAATAGGGCCTACCACAGGCCCGAGCGAAACCCCTCAGCAACAAAGGCATCCCCTTAAAGCCAAAACGTCTCCGATACCAAATGTAGGTTTTAACCCCGTACAGAAATTACCTACATACGAATTCTAAAACACAGAAAATAAACAATGCGAGAGCATAACACATAAAACACATATACACAGAGATTTTCCCCTGGATCCCAAAACTGGGACTACTAGCTTGATTTTTCATTATGCTCCTTTCAATGTTACAATACATATTTATACATGTGAGGCATCCAATACCATGGACTGAAAACCATCACATCCAAAACCATGTGCCAAAAACATGCACAAAACCATAGGTAGGTCCACCCAACCTAATATAGGGCCCAAAACCAAAATTTTCCAGGGCGTTGCCTCGGACCCCATAGAGTGGGGTTACCTGCACCCCTCAAACCCTATGTAACTCCCCCCGCTATGCAATAAGCGCAACGAAGGGGGGGCTCCACCCCCCTTTTAACCACCTGGTTAACTACGTGGGCTAGTCATTGAAAGAATATAACACAACCCAACAAAATCAAGGGGCTAGTTTCTAGTTCTGCACTACCTTCGTTTCCGTAAATTCTTCCACTTCGTGTATCCCCAAACATCAATGTATTTACATAACCCTCTTTTCGCACAGTAGCGTTTTAATCCAAGTGTTCAAAGACTTAACATACTTACCCCGCGGTCCTTTGAGGGAGCGTCATTCTGCCGCGCTATAGCTGATTGAAGTATCTACCGCGAACTCAATGATGAATCCTCCTATAATTCGATCGAACCGGTGATCAACAACACACGTGATCTTATCTTTTGATGCTTCCAATATGTACACCAATTCTGGATTACACATAATAGATCTGTCGAGCTTGCACCTTCCTTGGCTATCTGCTAGCTTCGCGATCCACTCGTACAGCTCAATAGGGAAAGATGCGAAGAAAATTTCGTGGATCTCTGTGTGTAGGTAGTAGTCTAACCACTCTTCTTTTGATATTTGTGGATTCCTATTCTCCTGCGCCACAAACTTGTGAATCTTCCTATCCAACCAATCTTCAATTCCTTTCTTAGTTGGATTCTAGTGATATGACATTAGACATCTCTATACAAATCCCGGTCCCGGCAACGGAACCATTTGTTGGCTTATTGAGGCCTAACCCAAGTTCGGAGTTAATTAGCCCAACAAATCCATGTACTACTGGCCCTTTCGGCAACAGTCCATAGGGCGTGGACTGAGGTCTCACTCGAAGTAGTATGGGGGGGTAATAGAACCAGGCTTCCACACCCTTCAGATGTCTGAGGGGGTGATTTGATCCAACTGTTAGTCCCTTTGCACAGGTTACTTCACACACTTCCATGGCCTTCATGCCTTGATATATTCGCCTTCGCGTAGCCCTAACCAGGGGTTGTGGGGTTTCCGCACTTCTAGAGCAGGGACTTGCACTATTTCCCTAAGTCATGTCAGAGTATGCACAGCAGAAACAAAACAATTATACACACAACAGAAATCATGAGACAGCAAGTTTAATGTGGTTCACCCAACCATTCTGGGCTACATCCACCAAACAGAGGCATCGTCAATCTTATTATTCAATAGGAGATTACAATAATTTAATTCCTCACACACTCTCAGCTCAAACATCCTCTATGGGATTACATTTTATAGTTGGGAGCAGAAAACTGAATCATAAATTCTCTCACAACAAATATAAGAAGCAATAACTCCTCCTCAGAAATAACTGGAGCTAACTTAGCAACAAAACCTATTGTTGTCACATTCATGAGATTTTTTCCTAATTTAATTAACAGAAAAATCTCAACAATCTCCACCTTGACGACAATTAGCCTGATACCCTGTTCCTTTATTATTTTATCTTTTCTGCAAGCCAGGAGAAGCCAGACACCAACATAGCTTCTCTAACAAAACTAGTTTCGTGAACATGTCTGCACAGTTTTCCTTTGTATGCACTTTTTCAAGAGAGACTCCCCTTTCAGTGATAACCTGTCTTACAAAATGGTACTGATAGGATATCTTTGATTTACATGATAGGCTGGATTTCTTAGCCAATGAATTGCACTTTGACTATCACAAAATAACTTGATGTTGTCCTGTAACCTACCAAACTCACCAAACAAACTTTCAACCAAATCACTTTTTTGCAAGCATGTAAGCAGTATGTATTCTGCTCATAGTGGATTAAAGCAACAATGTTCTGTAGCTTTGACATCCAGCTAATAGCTCCACCTGCAAGAGTAAAGACATACCCTGAAGTTGACCTTCTCTTATCCAAATCACTTGCAAAATTGGAATCAACATATCCACAAACAAATTCACTACTCCTGTTATAAGTGATACAATAATCACTTGTGCCTCTCAAATACCAAAGCACCCATTTTACCGTTGACCGGTGTTCTTTTCCTGGATTTGCCATATACCTGCTAACAACCCCAACTGCATGTGAAATATCTGGTCGAGTACAAACCATCGCATACATCAAACAACATACTACATTGGCATATGGAATTCGAGACATATATTCTTTTTCTTCATTTGTATTAGGACATAAACTAGAAGAAAGCTTAAAATGGGAAGCTAAAGGGACTGAAATAGGCTTCAAATTGTTCATACCAAACCTCAAAAGTATTTTCTCAATATACTTCTGTTGTGATAGCCACAGCTTACCATTGCTCCTGTTTCTGGAAATCTCCATGCCCAAAATCTGTCTTGCTGCTCCTAGATCTTTCATATCAAATGTCCTAGCCATCTGAGCATTTAACTTGTTGATCTCTATTATGCTTTTGCTTGCTAAAAGCATATCGTCAACATACAACACTAAGATAATGAACATGCCATTACTTAATTTCTTAAAGTAAACACAATGATCATATTCACTTCTTATATAATTTTGACTCATCATGAAAGAATCAAATTTCTTGTACCATTTCTTGAGCCTGCAGACAGATTTCTTGTTGCAATTTTGAACAAACCCTTCCGGTTGTTCCATGTAAATCTCCTCATCTAAATCGCCATGTAAAAATGCAGTTTTAACATCTAGTTGTTGTAATTCTAAATCAAGTAAAGCAACTAATGCTAATACAATTCGAATTGAAACAATTTTTACAACTGGTGAAAATATCTCATGAAAATCAATGCCTGCTTTCTGAGAAAAACCTTTTGCGACCAGCCTTGCTTTTTACCTGTCCTCTGTATCATCAACACCCCTTTTCAAATTGTAAACCCATTTACATCCCACAGTTTTTCTGTCTATAGGAAGTTCTACCAGATCCCATGTGCCATTCTTGACTAATGCCATCATCTCGTCCTTCATAGCTTCTTTCCACTTTTCACTTTTAGAACCTTCTACAGCTTCCTGATAGCATAAAGGTTCATCATCATTAGCGGTTAAAGCAACCGAAGTAACATAATTAGCATACCTTTTAGGAGGACGTTTGATTCTTGTGGACCTCCTTAAAGATGTTTCTGGTACTTCCACAATTTGCTGATTATTATCTGTAGGAACTTCTTCATGATCTGCATCTAAAACATGTTCATGATCTGTATCTGAAACTTGTTCATGACCTGCATCTCAAACTTGTTCATCTTGAATATCATCAGTATTTGAACTAGTTTCAAACTGAATGTGTTGAAGCTTAGATACATTATCCTATTTTAATTTATCATCTACATCTGGATTTTCAAGTGAAGATTCATTCAATTTAACATCTTTGTTAATAATTATTTTGTGAGTAGTAGGATCCCACAATCTGTATCCCTTAGTCCCATCACCATATCCAACAAAGATATATATTTTTGATTTAGGATCTAATTTAGAACGCTGATGTTTCGGAACTAGAGCATATGCATCACAACCAAAAACTTTAAGTTTAGAATAATCACAAGGATGACCTTTCCATACCTCTTGAGGAATTTTGCATCCTATTTCAGTTGATGGTGATCGATTTATCAAATAGCAAGCTGTAGAAACCGCTTCTATCCATAATTCCTTCTGCAAATTGGCATTACTAAGCATACTTCTTGCTCTCTCCAAAAGAGTCATGTTCATGCATTCAGCAACTCCATTTTGTTGAGGAGTATATACAGTGGTTTTCTGTCTTTCGATCCCAGCATCTTTGCAATAATTATCAAATTCCTTTGAAGTAAACTCACCACCATTGTCAGTTCTTAAACATTTAATGGTTCTTCCAGTGATGTTTTCAACTAATGCTTTAAACTATTTGAAAACTGTAAATACATCAGACTTGTTCTTTAACATGTAGACCCACACTTTTCTAGAGAAATCATCAATAAAAGATACAAAATATGATGATTCTCCATATGAGGTTGTAGGAGATGGACCCCAAACATCAGAATGGATATAATCAAGGATTCCCTTACTAGTATGTTTTCTAGTTTTAAACTTTTGCTTGCTTTGCTTCCCAAATAGACAATGTTGGTAGAAATCTAACTTAACAGACTTTGAATTGGGAAGTAACTTACGATCAGATAGAATCTTTAAACCTCTTTCGCTCATATGGCCCAACCTTTGATGCCATAAACTAATAGAATTACTGTTGTTTTCAGATACTGTAGAAACATGATCTGACTTTGTTCTTCCTTCTAACTGAAAAAGATTTCCAACTTTATTTGCTTTCATTACTAGTAAAATTCCTTTATAAACTTTCATTACTCCACCTTGAATAAAAGTTTTATATCCATTAGTGTCTAGTACTCCTAGTGAAATGAGGTTTTTTCTTAGTTCAGGTACATGTCTTACATCAGTTAGAATTTTATTTGTTCCATCAAACGTTTTAAGCTAGATGCTTCCAATTCCCACAATGTTACTTGTGACATCATTTCCCATGTAAACTACTCCATCATTGATTGATTTATAAGTTTTAAACCATTCTCTATGAATGCACATGTGATTTCATGCACCAAAATCTAACAGCCAATGTTGATCATGATTTGACAAATTAACTGATAACACTTCATCACTCATACCTGAAATGGATGTCGAACCTGTATCTGTAGTGTTTGCTTCTTTCTTCTCTGTCGAAGAGTCTTCTTTGGATGTTTGTTGTCTCTTCCAATAGTCCTTCTTCAAATGTCCCGATTTGCCACAAAACCAGCACTTTACCTTACTCTTCTTTCCTTTCGATTTTGAACACGAGTTGTTGTGCTTACTGAAGCATCTTTCTTTAGAACGACCTCTGACCATCATTGCTTCTGATGTAGAGGTTTCTGAATTTGACCTCTTCCTTGTTTCTTCAGACAACAAAGCTCCAACAACATCATCAAATTCAAGGGTTTCTGATGAACTAAGACTTATAGAAGTAACAAAATGATCCCATGACACGGGCAACGAGCATAATAAAGTTATAGCTTTATCTTCTAATTCAAATTTTACTTCAATACTTTCTAACTGCACCAAGAGAGTATTAAAGGTATTCAAATGATCAGTAATAGATGTACCTTCCTTCATGCGAAAATTGTATAACTATCGTTTCAGAAGAATCCTATTGGTTAAGGATTTTTTCATGTACAACTTTTCAAGCTTTGTCCACAAACCAGCAGCAGTTTTCTCTGACACGATGTTAGACAAAACATCACCCACCAAACACAGTCGAATGCCACTCAATTCTCTTTCATCCAAGTCACTCCATTCATCATCTGTCATGGTGTAAGGTTGTTTGGCTTTTCCCAACAAGGCCTTCACCACACCTTGTTGCACGAGTAAATCATACATCTTCACTTTCCAGATCTCAAAATTGTTTTTGCCATTGAATTTCTTGATCTCAAAACGAGCACTTTGAGTTTTTGCCACGTTGTAACACACAAAAGACTCCAATTCCAACTTTTAATAAATGAAGTTTTTGTTTAAAATTAAAAAAATTCATCTGCGTTAAGGCTTAGATCGATCTCTTCATTTCCTTTTTACACAGATCTACCAAATCAAATGAATTTCCAACCATAAAACCCAGAATTCTTGACATACAGGCTTTATCAAGACGTGTAATTCAGTTCCAATTTCCAGCAATGAATTGATTCTTCACACGAAACTTTACGCATACAATCAAACAGCTAACCGTAATACAGTTATTCACACACCCGAATATTATGCCTTTTCCTTATAAAAAACATTTATGCCAATAAAAAATATTTTGTATATTCACGGATATGAAATGTCTAAAAAACATTTATGCCAATAAAAGTATCGGTTTCATTGAATTAAAAACCTTTGTTCTCATCTTAATATTGTATTTCAACATAACGGCATTGAATGGTGTCAACAGAACGGCATTTGAAATAGTTCAATGCTACCTTTCACCGATCCAACAGCGTGCACAGCCACAGCCACGCACTTCCAACCTTTGTCCAACGCTGCCTGATCTCTATCACACGCAACAGGGCAACGCACTGGTCTTTGCACACAACCTCTCGAACACAGGCAACAAACGCCACGATATTGTGTAATCACTCAGCAGACTTGGCCTCTCAGGCTCTGATACCAATTGTCAGAGTATGCACAGCAGAAACAAAACAATTATACACACAGCAAAAATCATGAGACAGCAAGTTTAATGTGGTTCACCCAACCAGTCTGGGCTATGCCCACCAAACAAAGGCGTCGGCAATCTTATTATTCAACAGGATATTACAACAATTTAATTCCTCACACACTCTCAGCTCAAACATCCTCTACGGGCTTACATTTTATAGCTGGGAGTAGAAAACTAAATCATAAATTCTCTCACAACAAATATAGGAAGCAATAACTCCTCCTCAGAAATAACTGGAGTTAACTTAGCAACAAAACCTATTGTTGTCACATTCATGAGATTTTTTCCTAATTTAATTAACAGAAACATCTCAACAAGTCACACCCGAGATCTTACTTATCTTCTTACACCAATTAGTTATCTTCGCATAAACGGATGCATTATGTTATATTTACTTATATAGCATATTCATAAGAGTTCACGTAGCAAATAAATTGTAACTTGTAATTCATACCCAGTAATACATAAACCAGGAAAAGATACACAAAAATATGGTAAAACTTCTCTTTATTAATGCTTCCAACGGTTACAGACTCGACCCGCCCTACGCACTTAGCTACAGGGGTCCACGCACTCAGCTGCCGACTACTAGGCCTCTGCGCACTCAGTTTGCAGAGCCTTCTCCTACTCTATAACCCAAAGACACAACTTACACTTCGACTCTGTTATCACCCAAAAACTTCTCAAAACATCATTGTGTCAACTATGCTTTTGGTCATGATTTCAAGGAGGTCTAAAAGTCATTTTATTCTTGATAAAAGGGTAAGTGATAGGGCTAAATTTTTGCAATCATACCTGCAATTAAAGAAGCCAAATTTGTAAGGATGATGAATGTTCAGTTGAGAGCTACTAACAAGAAATTGAAGAGACAAGTTGAAGACCTAGAAATATAGTTAACAAATCTAAAGAGAAGCTACAACAACAATGAAATAAGGTGATGAAAAAGGGCAGTAAAAGATATATCTTAAATCAATTTTGATATTAAAAAGAAGATCATTTTTGAAGAGGAAAATCCTATAAAGTTAAGTTGTTTTGGTTCTTGGTGATCATATCAGTCCTTATGAAATTTTGAAAATCCCCAAACTTCAAATTTTTCTAAAAACTGTGTTGAAAAAAGAGCATACACAACAATTTCGTAGCGCGCTACGAAACTGCTGAAGGTGAACTTTTAGCACTTTTTTCTATTTTTAGTAGTCAACTTCCAAGAGGGTTCATGAGCAATTGAAAACTCATTTTTAAAAACGGAAAGATTTTTTCTTTCTAACATAATTAACTACAAAAATCTCTTTCAATTTCTTTAAATGCATTATGAGGTGGGAGAAATTGATGACAAAACTTGTGCTACGAAACTGTTGAAAGTCATTGAGAAAAATACTTTGTTTTCTGGTTTTAGTAGTTCACTTCATGATCAGTTTCTAGCCAAATGCAAAAGTATTTTAGAATTCTGAAAGAGATTTATCTTCATAAAATCTCCAGCTACAATAGCCTCTCTCACTTTCCTCAAAAGTGTTACCATTTGAGATAAAAAAAGGCTTTCTTTGAAGCCATATTTTCAAAGATCAGAATTTTCCAATTATACACATGTTGTTCAAAGACAGTTTCTGGATAGCTAGGTCATGGATCAGCAGGGTTGGTGATAATGTTGGAGGCATCATAAAGGTCGAAGGCATGGATTAGCAGTTTTCCAAAGAATGTATTTATGTCTTAGATAAGGTTGTTGAAACATGTTTTAGGAGTTTTACTCCTATTTGTATTAGGACTCCTAAAAGACAGTTAGTTGTCAATTTGTAATTAAGAGTTTGTTTTATGAGTAGATAGGTGTCAATTTGAATTTTCCTAAGGATGGATCATAGAATCCAAGGTTGTAAAAACTCTATATGAAGCATGAGGTTGAATTCCACCAGGGGGGCATTTGTATTAGCAAAAGAAGTTGTGTTATGGGAGTAGACTGTGTGTTTTTTCAACTTAATACAGAGATCAGTTTTACTACTCAAGATTCACATGGGGTTTATGTGTTAGATGTTTCTGTGGCCTTTTCCAATTACTTATTTGCAGTGGTATGAGTGTGTGTTACTTAGAATTCATTGGAAAATGCTCTAACTTCCTTCACATGCTTGTCGACTGTGTTTATTCACTGTGTTACTATTTAACTTATAAACCTAAACTCTAAGTGTCTTGACTTCCATGTTTAGTTGATTATGATGTTTTGTTGAAGACTAATTTGACTCTATGGCCCAATAGATATTTGCTAATCTGTAATTCAACCAATTATACATTTTTGTCCATTTTTATGTAAATGCTAAGAAGGGACTGATATATACAAAGGCAATTTAAATTTTCTGAAGCTGAGATTCTTAGTGTAGTTCAGTGAGCTTTATCTTTTATCTTTGGATGTTTTTCTTCAATGTTTTAGTACTTATTACTCAAAATTCATGTTTATTCATGCTCTGACTTCCTTTAAGTATTAAACTTTGATTAATCACTTTTAATACTTTCCTTTTGAATATATTTATGTGTCATTACTCAAAATTCATGCCCACATGCTTTGACTTCTATGAACTATTGAGACTTTCCTGAATGTATTACTCTTTCATTGAAGTATATACAAGCCTCAGTTTTATAAGACGAGCTATTTGTTATCTTTATCTCTGTCACTGACTCCATAGCCCAATGGTAACAAATCTTTCTCTTTCAACCTATAAACATAAAAAATCAAAAATCATAGAGTTAGCCATCTATCTATAGCTTTAATCAATATCATTAACCCTTGAGAGAGCCCTCTCAGGCTGAGGATACAAGCCTCAGCCAAAAAATTGGTTTGAAATAGTTACACTAAGATTGACTTGATGAGCAACCTATCAGGGTCCTATTTTGGTGATAACAGACTCAATGCTTCTATTCCTTCTATTCTATTGATTCTTCCATTTTCATTAACTATTTTCTACACTTAGATCCTCGCTCTATTTATACAATCCCATAGCCCGCGGACCATGGATAGATCTTTCAAACCAACGTTACATTACAAAAAAAATGGCAGACAACCTTATGACTCTATTATGACTTCGCGCTCCACGCCCATAAATCGCGGAGTCTTTACAATGGACTTAGTCAAAACTTGGGCTTTAAGCCCCAAAACATGTCTTGGGGGGATTCTACGCCCAACAAACCTTTCAACACATCCCGTCAAACCTCACAGTGATGCCTCAGATGTGTTTATAATATCAACAGGTATTTTGTATATAGTCGGGCTTGTATTGTGCTCAACGTAATGGAGGGAGGTTCAACATCAACATATACAGGCAGCCAACACAGCGCGACCTTCACTTCATCACAATGCACACACACACCAAACTATTCGATGCAGAAAGCAGAGAATAATGGCAGGAAAATAGGAGTAAGGCAGAAGCTTCAGGAGTACGACAAAGGTGTCAGTTCTGCAAAATAGGCAGAATACGCAGAAGGGAATTAAAAAGGTAGAGAAGCCAAAAATGGAGTTGGCTCCGATACCATGTCAAGCTAAAAGGTAACTGAACTGTATTTATTCATTTAGATTGTTCATAGTTATACACGTGAGGGAGTGACTCTTGGGTTTCACCTCCTGATGACTCTTCCTTTTCCATTATTTACAAAAGTTCACCCAGTCCCCATGATTAGGTGTCAACCGTTTCATAAGCATTCTCCACATTATCCATTATGCAAGCCTTAATAGGAACCATCCTACACATTGCTCTCTAATACAATGACCTACAATATATAAAATATTTGTATATATTAACCTCACACTAGGGAAATAATAATTAATAATAATATACTATAGATGCATACTATAATCCCAGTTAATATATACACTATGCTCATTCTTATTTCTCTGAAACAATTTGATTATATAATTCCATATAATGTTTCATTGCTTTAATCTAATTTTGTTATGGTAATAAGTTAAATATGTTATACTAAACAATAAATAAATTGTAACTTAATTATTTTTGTAATTAGTTAAGTCATGGATCATGTACGGTATTCTTTATTACTCTATGTAACAAGAAATCACATAGGAAATCACAAAAATAATAAAATGTAACTTAATTATTTTTGTAATTAGTTAAGTCATGGATCATGTAACTAGAGAGAAATTGAAATGTTGTGTGGAGATCTGCACTCCGCATAGAGGTGTGGTTTCCATTATGCGGAGCTCTCCACTCCACGTCAAATTATTTTCTCCGCCTGCACGGTATTCTTTATTACTCTGTAACAAGAAATCACTGCATAGGAAATCACAAAAATGGACCTTTTTTGTTCTTTATCAAATAAAGAAACACAAAGGCTCATTGGGTATGGATGGTTTTGTTCGATTCTCCCTCTGCAAACACATTTAATCCCAACCTTTGAAAATGCCCATTGAGACTATTTAATTTCCCGTCGGCTTTTGAAATGCAGTTGTCTAATCCAAACAATGAGCCAAGTGTTTGGCCCACGATATGAGATTCTCTCTCTCGAATTTTTTTGTCAAATATTCCATCATCTGCAGAAGCCTCCGACCAGAGATAATTACCAACAGACGAACCCCAAAACTGTAAACATTGCCTTTCCCATACTGGGGAGCAACATAGAAAACGGTGCGTCGCATGCTCGGTGTGCTACTCACTCTGCATGTCAAGGAGAAATGCTAATGTAAATAGAGTCACCCATTGACAAATTACTCAATCATATTTAATCTAATAATTTCACACACATAGAGTGAATAACACAATCATATCTATTGAATTATCATCGTTGCATTTTTCATATTTCCTCACTGCTCTAACCACAATAGTTAGGGGAGAAGAGACTAAATATAATTTGTGGTTTTCATTGATTTTTTATTGAAATTTTTTCCATTTTTCTCCCCACCTATGTAGAGGAGGATTATCTACCCTTTGTAGCTTTGAAGCCAATAAATGGACTCTCATCTCTCCTTCTTAACATTTCCTACACTTGCTCCATTGGGACTCCTTTCCTTTCTGGTAAAATTATCACTACAAACGTGAGACCCACCACAACGCAAATACCAAAAGTGAAGATCATCATGGATGTTCTGATCGATTAATGATCAAATTTTCTATCCAATTTATAGTATCAACAATTCCTCCACAAACAAAGACATAGTTAGGTGGATATACCTCTGAGTTGAATATCCATGGAATTTTACCCATTCGTATGGGGTAGAAGATTATGTAAATCCCAAAACTACGAAGAGCCATTGACCCATATTGATAGACTCTATGATTGGATTGGGTAGCGAAATTGAAATTGGTTATTATGGATCAATTAGTCCTTTGTTGCCCACCTATAGATGCTGCAAAACAAATTAGGGACAAGTAATTAAAAGAAGTTGGATGGATGTCAATTTTTCTACCTTAGACTATATATTAGGCACTAATATAATGAAATTGAATTCAAAAGTAAGCCAATATTGAAGGATGTGGAAGAATCTTATTGTGTGGGGGAATTTTATTGTGTGGCAATGTGGAACTCCGAAGAACTTCCTAACTCTGCACAATGAACTTCCTCCGCACTCTGCACAACAAGAGAAGCCAGGAAATAAGTGTGGAAGTGTAGATACAATGGATAATATGTTTTCTTGTAAACTTAATCATTTCATTTCAAACTTATATTTTTTAAAACTTTTGGCAGTTTTCTAGAATTATGGGGCTTTTCAGAAACTCTTCCTTGACATTTGTAAAAAAAATTGGTGTATTTTATAATTTCTATACATGTACACATAGTCAATTGTCATTATAAAATTTAAATTTTATCATCCATCTAAACAATATTAGCTCTGTGCGGAGCTTTCACTATAAATAGGATACTTCCTCCGCACTGTGAAAACTTCGCACAAGGAATCACTACATGTAACGATTTTTTTCTAAAAATTAAATAATGTTTGCACCATTACCTACCAAGGTTCCATAATTCAAATGTGTGTAATTACAAAGAAAAAAATGTAATTCATTGAAGCCTGAAACCATGCCACTATTTCAAACTTGTGTTGATAAGCAACTCGAAAGAAAAGAATAGAAACAACCGACATGTTTCTATTTGTATGAGGTAGTGAAGAATGTAGTTTTAGTTAGTTAGTTTATACTATCTTTGTTAGTCTGTTGCGAGAATTTTTTGTTTCCCATGGCGTCCATGCCGATCAAATTATTTTCACTGATGTTGTTGCAACAAAAAAAAATTGTGGTAGCGCATTGGCAAATATTTTCCTTGATATACCTTTACGAAATACTCTGGTAGGTCATGGCTCCACGTATTAACATAATCGCTACTACAAATATACATGAATCACAATAGAAGAATAGCTCTTATTAACATATGAAAATACTAACCAAGTCAGGGATTTCCACGTACCACCCGACTTTATATTGGGTTGAACCAAATCTTTCTTTCAACAAATCACCCCCATGCCATATTCCAAGCATGAATGTGGGATCTCATTGAACAACCAAACAAAACCAAACCTGGGATTCCAGAAGCCAAATAACCTCAACCCTCAACCAGTGATTGCACCTCATGGTCGAACATCACTACACCAACCAGAACAATATCTACCCAAGTTTTCTAGGGCTACAAGAACTAATTACTCAACCCACAACCTTCCAAGGCTCCAGATTATTTTTCCAACCCGACTTCATGGACTAGTAACTCAACCCACCAAGGGCTCTAGAGCATTTGTCCTGACCTAGGCTCCAGGACTAGTAACTCAACCCAAGTTGTTCCTAGGCTTCCAGAGCATTTGTTCCAACCCACAACCATAAGGAATTATGAGCACCAATCAATAAACAATCAAATGAAAAAACCCATAATGCCATGGCTATCCAGGAATGGAAAAGGTAAGGCTAAAACCACTGGAAATCCAGGAAATCCACCATGCTAATGACAACACATAACCAGAAACCACATGCATATACCATGCATCTATAAATGAGAAAGGAAAGCACACATGTAACCTATTTTCGCTCCTAGAGTCAACCCCCAGGTTTAGAAAAAGTTTCAGTGCCTATGACACCTTAGAGTCTCTTGAAGATAAATCAATGTTGCTCAAGAGTTAAATGTAAAATGATTTAAAGTTGGTTCAATTATATTACTGAGAGGCAAATCACATTTCATACATTGACAATATTTTGTTCCAAAGAATTAATGTTCATTCATGGTGGCCTACACACAGATAGTGAAGTTTCTTTAATTGTTGTAGTATGGGTGAAAGAGGGAATGCTAGAGAGGAATCTAGTGCAGAGGGCTAGTGATAGAATCTTGTACACTAAATTCCAGTAGAACTATGAAGAGACAAAGGGAATGAAATTAGAAACCATGGAGAGAATTTTAGGGCCTTCAATCCCAAATATTATAGGTACCATTTGTCATAAAATAACAAAGGTAAATATGACACACAAAACAGAGTTCCAACAACTACAATTACATGATTTATAAGAGGAAAGAAAAACATATGAAAATGATAAACGGAGACGGAATCACATACTCCACATATCAGTGCTCAAAATCACCAAAAAATTCTTCATTAATCTTCAAGAAAAGCGTAAATTTCATAAACTTCAGAACTTGTGAAACTTCCAGAAGATTATAGCCTATAGAATAGAAAATTGAACCCCTACTAATGAGTTCCTAATCCCTTTTATAGGGAGAGCCCAAACAAAATTAGTTACAAAAATATCTTGAAGTGATACAACTGTATACGATACTCAGTTATGTGAGTGTGGAAATGGCCTAGTTGTCCTAATTATTAAATAATAGACTTGATTCCTTCTTGAAAATAAAATATTTACAAAATTACAAAATGACAGTGATATGTCATGATTCACAAATCAAAAAAAAAAATTAGTGTTGACTCACTATATCTCTCGAAGTGGACCCACATTTTGTCACTGACTCCCTATTCCTCGATCTTGGAGGACCTCTATAGTAAACCATGTGCAGTTCCCTATCATGAAGAACATCTCTCTGAGTCACTTTCCATTTGCAAATAATTTTCCCTTTACATCATTTCCAGAGATAATTCTTTTAAACCCAATTTTAAAGGCCAACATTATCCCTCAGTTTCTTCCCCGCACCAATTTGATGAGAATAACACTGATCCCTGTGCCGATCAGCACTGTTATCCCTTGATTACTCACGCTGGTCCTCTTTTGGAAAGTTTTTAAAAATGGAATCGAAGCTTCCAAATCTAGAAGCTTCGTGGGCGGAGGTCTTGTAGATAGTTTTTCAAGATATGGCTAAGAGAGCCTTTTTGGGTTCCTTGATCCTATTAAAAAGGAACTAACCCAAGAGATAAGGCTTCTTCCCATCATAAGAGAAACCATATCCCATCTCTCACGCCTATATAATCCCCGGCTATTCCAACCTCTGCTAACTTTGGATTTAGCTCAGATTTAGCTTGGATAGAGCTTAGTTAGTGCTAGGAGAGCTTGCTAGTCTTAGCTCTTAGTTTATGCTTGTTAAGAGCTTGTTAAAGGGAGAATAGCTTGTAGAATGTTTTGGTGTGAACAAGGAGAAAGAGACCTTAAACTACCATGATTGAGGTGTTTGAGGAGATGTTAGAGTGATGCTTGGGATTTGTATCCATCGAAGGAAACCTTCAACACTAAGGTGAAGGTTGTAATTTCCTTTTTGTCATATCAATACAACTGATATTTTGTTTCCTATACCAATTGCAACACTGTATTTGGTAGCTTAAGACTCCTTAGCCTCTTAAGTAGATTGAACTCTATTGTATGATCATGTGTGCGTTGGTTTCTTGTCTATTTGTTTCATGTGTTTTATTAACAAGTAAGGAACTGATCGTTGGAGCAAAAACACAAGGACATCATTGAACAAGGGTAAGTGATACAAGAGGTAGGATATTATCCATTCTCAATCTAAGGAAGCTTATGTTAGATTGTCTTGTTTGCGGCTAGACCCTCTCCCCTGGGCTAGAGGGATTGTCTTTGTCCGTAGAGAGAATATTCCTACTCCACAATGCAGCACTTCTCAGACTCGTGTTGGGTTAACCATATTTTCCATAATTTTTGAATGTCTAGAAGCATCGCCAGCCCTAGAGAGGAGCAAGGATTAATTTGCATCTAGCTACAATGGTGGAAGAATATGAAAGGAGATGTTGGTAAGTGAATTTAAAACTAACCAATTGGTGTGAGGTTTGACCAAAAAATGCCAATTGAATTTGAGATCAAATTTACTCAACTAGTTAACTTTTTTAGTGAATTCGACCCCCAGTTCAAGCCAATTCTTGAGTAAGCTTTCAACGTCTAACAGGGAATCCTCTAGATAAATAGAGACGAGATTTGATTCAAGTAGGGATTCATTAATGGATTAAACTAGGGCATTTGACATTTCATGAGCATCACTGATGATTTTTGTAACAGAATATATCTTGGATTTCCATCCCTTAAGAATGACTAATTTATGCATTTCATCAATTTTGGGAAAGTCGGAATTCCTCCCTTCAACATTGTCTTTCCATTTTAACATTTCATTAAGATCCTTCTTGGCTTCATCATAACATGAGATCATTTATACTAACTCATCAATCAGAATATTTCCTAATATGCATTGTTCTTGAATCAAACTCAATTTCTCCCAAAATAGTTGTTGTTGCCTCTGCAGTTGTTCATTTAAATCATGGGCCTCCTGTTTGAAATTATTTAGATGAAGGGTATCGACCTGTAATTATTCTATTTTATGTTGAGATTCTCAAAGTTGTTTATATTTTTCCTTGCTCTCCTCTGCATGTTGAATCTAAAGAGAATTGAACTGTGTTTGCAATTCTTCTAATGTAATCTCCTTTTGATCTAATTGAGCTTGCCACTGTGCTCTCAATTGTTCTTCCTTATTGATGAATGCTTTTTCCATAGTGGAAATCTTTTCATCCTTCTCCCTGAGTAATTCGTGTACTTCAATTTCTTTTTCCAAGGTGGCAGAAGCATATGGACCTATGAATTGTGTTAACTCTCCAAGTTCATTAGTAGGGGTAGCTAAAGTACCTTTATAGAGAACTTCATAGGAGTAGCTTGTGAATTTTTCCCTGGGACTATGGTTTGGGGATCATCTATCTTCCTTTTCTTCCTTTTCCTTTTTACCACTTCTTTTTCCATAGGGCTGTAAAAAATTTCCATTGGAAGGATCACTTCAATGTTGAGAAACATCTCTCAAGTAGGATTGGCTAGAATAGTCTCTACTTCATGCTAGGTAACTAATGGTGTATTCTCAGTTGTAGATTGCTTTGTCATGGTGTACTATGAAGTAGAGCGATTACTTAATGGAGTCTGTTGTTGAAAAATAATGTCTCCCTCCGGGATTGCTTTCCCTTGCTCACTTGGCTTGGACTGTTTCAAGGCCTAATCAAACTAGTCCCAGACCTGTTCCATGCTTGGGTACACTATATGCATCTCTCCTTTCGGATTTGAATAACTAGTTATTTTTTTTCATTATTGTTGAGGAGGAACCACTAGCTGGAAGGAATTCTCCTGCTGAGTAGATTTTGTAGTTCCCTTTAAAGATACTTGTGTTTTTAGAGGAAGCTGCAACAAATCTAATGGAAGAGAGGTCAGTGTTGCATTTCTAAAAGTGAGGAATTGTTCTCGCTCCTAAAATGATAATTTCTCATCAAATATTTTCAAAACTAAATTATAAGAAGCTACTTCAGCAAATAAGTCATAAAAACTATTTTCTTCCTAGAGGAATCTTCTAATACCAGATGAAAGGGTTTTGTTGTGAATAAACTAATGATGGTTCTTTTCTAAGTGTGGAACTTCCTTTTTTCAATATTTACTGTTACAATATCCCATCTAACCATATTTGTATAGGGAAAAATCTGAGACCTTGCTCCAATTCTATGCAAGAAAGAGTTTACAGCATCTTGTGGACTTGCCTCTAAAGTTGGGGTTTCATCGTCGACCACAATTGTTTTGACTCTCACCTTGGGGCCTTCATCTTCAAAATATTTGTAAATAGGTTCCCACGAGGAATGTTGAGAATCCCTCGTACAAATTTTATATGTAAATAATCCTGCTCCTGGTAATTTCTCATCAATGGTTTCCATGAATGGACCAGTTGATAGTTGTACAAACTCCTTCGATGTTGGATACCAAGATCACTAAGTCCACGACTTTCCACCCCCAAATTGATGGCCAAACAAAAGAGGTAAACAGGATGATCGTACACACTCTGTGTATGTACAACTCGAAGCATCCACATGTAGGTTTTAACCCCGTACAGAAATTTCCTACATACGAATTCTAAAACACAGAAAATAAACAATGCGAGAGCATAACACATAAAACACATAGACACAGAGATTTTCCCCTCGATCCCAAAACCGGGACTACTAGATTGATTTTTCATTATTTTCCTTTCAATGTTACAATACATATTTATACATGCCGAAGCATCCAATTACAGGTCGCCTCCCAGCTCAGAAAAAACTTCAGATCCTCATAGTAAAGCATTTCACCCGACATCAAAAAAGATTAACGACCTCATGCTTTAGGGGGCAACTGTTATGGACATTTTTGGGCACTTCAACCCCAATCACAAATGTCCATAAACTGAGGGCTCTTAAGTCCCTAAAAGTGTTGCTTCACTGCCTAAAGGAAACAAGGTCAACTGATTACATCATCTCCCAGAAGTTCTCCACTGAAAACTGCTCATAAATGGTCAAAACTGGACCATACTGAAAGCTCAATGTACAGGGTGCGATGCATATAACCTTCCTAGTGTACAAGGTGGGATGCATACTGATTTTCTCCTCTGTAGGGTGCGATGGTCGGGAATGGACAAATTGCAGGGACAAAAATGCGAGGTGGAAGATCATGGAATCTTCCAGAAGCTTCCCCTCTGACACTTGCCACTCCATTTTCGACCAGGGATGAGTAAGAGATCATCATTCTCCAAGTGGAAGCAGGAACTATCAGAGAGAAGACACTAATCAAGATCCCAAAAGATGACTCACCTCTCTGTAATCATCTATATATGGATCCCACATCACGGAGATCCAGAGGCTGGAATTTTGTAACTTATAAAGAAGTGTTGTTGGTATTCTGGTGTACATTCACAGTGTTGGGTGATTTTGCTTTTCTTGAGGTGAAGAAGGGCTTCTTAGCTGGAGGATGATGCTAGGTCAGAGCTCATGGTTGTAATCCTCTCGCTACTTTTCATATGAATAAAGCTATTATTGTTTCCTTCCATATTCTTGTGTACTTGTTTATATATGCTTGTATATGGTTAATGCACATCTGATCCTGCATTATTTATGAACTTAGATCCTTGTTTCTTGCATAGTAGTATGTTGCTGTGATTCTACAGGTCCTTTTTAAGCTGAGCAGACAAAGAGCAAGCGGCAAAACTCTATCAAGAAAGAGATGAAATCGAGCGCAAGACTCAGGTTGGCCCTCTTGGTTCTCCTCTCATCTATTTTCATAAAAGGAATCAATAGTAGACTTTGATTGTTTGTTTCTAAGATAGCCACCCATCTTAGTGGGAATAGCAGCATCCGCGTGGACACTATTCCTGTATAACACTATTCTCCTATGCCGCGAACTTGTGAATCTTCCTATCCAACCAATCTTCAATTCCTTTCTTAGTTGGATTCTAGTGATATGACATTAGACATCTCTATACAGATCCTGGTCCCAGAAACGGAACCATTTGTTGGCTTATTGAGGCCTGACCCAAGTTCGGAGTTAATTAGCCCAACAAATCCATGTACTACTGACCCTTTCGGCAACAGTCCACTGGGCGTGGACTGAGGTCTCACCCGAAGTAGTATGGGGGGGTACTGGAACCAGGTTTCCACAACCTTGAGATGTCTGAGGGGGTGATTTGGTCCAACTGTTAGTCCCTTCACACAGGTTACTTCACACACTTCCATGGCCTTCACGCCCTAATATATTCGCCTTCGCGTAGCCCTAACCAGGGGCTGTGGGGTTTTCGCACTTCTAGAGCAGGGACTTGCACTATTTCCCTAAGTCACACCCGAGATCTTACTTATCTTCTTACACCAATTAGTTATCTTCGCGTAAACGGATGCCTTATGTTATATTTACTTCTATAGCATATTCATAAGAGTTCACGTAGCAAATAAACTGTAACTTGTACTTCATACCCAGTAATACATAAACCAGGAAAAGATACACAGAAATATGATAAAACTTCTCTTTATTAATGCTTCTAATGGTTACAGACTCGACCCTCCCTACGCACTCAGCTACAAGGGTATGCGCACTCAGTTTGCAGAGCCTTCTCCTACTCTACGACCCAAAGACACAACTTACACATCGACTCTGTTATCACCCAAAAAATTCTCAAAACATCATTGTGTCAACTATGCTTTTGGTCATGATTTCAAAGAGGTCTAAAACTCATTTTAGTCTTGATAAAAGGGTAAGTGATAGGGCTAAATTTTTGCAGTCATACTTGCAATTAAAGAAGCCAGATTTGTAAGGATGATGAATGTTCAGTTGAGAGCTACTAACAGGAGATTGAAGAGACAGGTTGAAGACCTAGAAATATAGTTAACAAAATCTAAAGAGAAGCTACAACAACAATGAAATAAGGTGATGAAAAAGGGCAGTAAAAGATATATCTTAAATCAATTTTAATATTAAAAAGAAGATCATTTTTGAAGAGGAACATCTTATAAAGTTAAGTTGTTTTGGTTCTTGGTGATCATATCAGTCCTTATGAAATTTTGAAAATCCCAAAACTTCAAATTTTTGAAAAAACTATGTTGAAAAAAGAGCATACACAACAGTTTCGTAGCGCAGAAGGTGAACTTTTAGCACTTTTTTCTATTTTTAGTAGTCAACTTCCAAGAGGGTTCATGAACAATTGACAACTAATTTTTAAAAACAGAAAGATTTTTTCTTCCTAACATAATTAACTACAAAAACCTCTCTCAATTTCTTTAAATTCATTATGAGGTGGGAGAAATTGATGACTAAACTTGTGCTACGAAATTGTTGAAAGTCATTGAGAAAAAAACTTTGTTTTCTGGTTTTAGTAGTTCACTTCATGATCAGTTTCTAGTCAAATGCAAAAGTATTTTAGAATTCTGAAAGAGATTTCTCTTCATAAAATCTCCAGCTACAATAACCTCTCTCACTTTCCTCAAAAGTGTTACCATTTGAGATAAAAAAGGCTTTCTTTGAAGCCATATTTTCAAAGATCAGAATTTTCCAATTGTACACATGTTGTTCAAAGACAGTTTCTGGACAGTTAGGTCATGGATCAGCAGGGTTGGTGATAATGTTGGAGGCATCATAAAAGTCGAAGACATGGATTATTAGTTTTCAAAGAATGTATTTAAGTCTTAGATAAGGTTGTTAAAACATGTTTTAGGAGTTTTACTCCTATTTGTATTAAGACTCCTAAAAGACAGTTAGCTGTCAGTTTGTAATTAAGAGTTTGTTTTATGAGTAGATAGGTGTCAATTCGAATTCTCCTAAGGATGGATCATAGAATCCAAGGTTGTAAAGACTTTATATGAAGCATGAGGTTGAATTCCACCAAGGGGGCATTTTTATTAGCAAAAGAAGTTGTGTTATGGGAGCAGACTGTGTGTTTTTTCAACTTAATACAGAGATCAGTTTTACTACTCAAGATTCACATGGGGTTTATGTGTTAGATGTTTCTATGGCCTTTTCCAATTACTTATTTGCAGTGGTATGAGCGTTTGTTACTTAGAATTCATTGGAAAATGCTCTAACTTCCTTCACATGCTTGTCGACTGTGTTTATTCACTGTGTTAGTGTTTCACTTATAAACCTAAACTCTAAGTGTCTTGACTTCCATGTTTAGTTGATTATGATGTTTTGTTGAAGACTAATTTGACTCTATGGGCCAATAGATATTTGCTAATCTATAATTCAACCAGTTATACATTTTTGTCCATTTTTATGTAAATGCTAGGAAGGGACTGATATATACAGAGGCAGTTTAAATTTTCTGAAGCTGAGATTCTTAGTGTACTTTAGTGAGCTTTATCTTTTATCTTTGGATGTTTTTCTTCAATGTTTTAGTACTTATTACTCAAAATTCATGGTTATTCATGCTCTAACTTCTTTTAAGTATTAAACTTTGATGAATCACTTTTAATACTTTCCTTTTGAATACCTTTATGTGTCATTACTCAAAATTCATGCCCACATGCTTTGACTTCTATGAACTATTGAGACTTTCCTGAATGTGTTACTCTTTCATTGAAGTATATACAAGCCTCAGTTTTATAAGACGAGATATTTGTTATATTTATCTCTGTCACTGACTCCATAGCCCAATGGTAACAAGTCTTCATCTTTCAACCTATAAACATAAAAAATCAAAAATCATAGAGTTAGCCATTTATCCATATCTTTAATCAATATCATTAACCCTTGAGAGAGCCCTCTCAGACTGAGGATACAAGCCTCAACCAAAAAATTGGTTTAAAATAGTTACACTAAGATTGACTTGATGAGCAGCCTATCAGGGTCCTATTTTGGTGATAACAGACTCAATGCTTCTATTCCTTCTATTCTATTGATTCTTCCATTTTCATTAACTATTTTCTACACTTAGAGCCTCGCTCTATTTATACAATCCCATAGTCCGCGGACCACGGATAGTTCTTTCAAACCAACATTACATTACAAAAAAAAGGGCGGACGACCCTATGACTCTATTATGACTTCGCGCTCCACGCCCATAAATCGCGGAGTCTTTACAATGGACTTAGTCAAAACTTGGGCTTTAAGCCCCAAAACATGTCTTGGGGGGATTATACGCCCAACAAACCTCTCAACACATCCCGTCAAACCTCACAGTGTATATAGTCGGGCTTGTATTGTGCTCAACGTAATGGAGGGAGGTTCAACATCAACATATGCAGGTAGCCAACACAACCCGACCTTCACTTCATCAAAATGCACACACACACCAAACTATTCGATGTAGAAAGCATGGAATAATGGCAGGAAAATAGGAGTAAGGCACAAGCTTCAGGAGTATGACAGAGGTGTCAGTTCTGCAAAATAGGCAGAACATAGGCAGAATAGGCATAAGGGAATTAGAAAGATAGAGAAGCCAAAAATGGAGCTGGCTCTGATACCATGTCAGGCTAAGAGGTAACTAAAATGTATTTATTCATTTAGATTGTTCATAGTTATACACATGAGGGAGTGACTCTTGAGTTTCACCTCCCGATGACTCTTCCTTTTCCATTATTTACAACAGTTCACCCAATCCCCATGATTTAGGTGTCAACACCATTTCATAAGCATTCTCCACATTATCCATTATGCAAGCCCATTATGCAAGCCTTGATAGGAACCATCCTACGCATTGCTCTCTAATACAATGACCTACAATATATAAAATATTTGTATATATTAACCTCACAATAGGGGAATAATAGTTAATAATAATATACTATAGATGCATACTATAATCCCATAGTTAATATATACACTATGTTCATTCTTATTTCTCTGAAACAATTTGATTATATAATTCCATATAATGTTTCATTGCTTCCAATCTAATTTTGTTATGGTAATAAGTTAAATATGTTATAGTAAACAATAAATAAATTGTAGCTTAATTATTTTTGTAATTAGTTAAGTCATGGATCATGTAACTAGAGAGAAATTGAAATGTTGTGTGGAGATCTGCACTCCACATAGAGGTGTGGTTTCCATTATGCTGAGCTCTACACTCCACGTCAAATTATTTTCTCCACCTGCACGGTATTCTTTATTACTCTATGTAACTACGAAATCACTGCATAGGAAATCACAAAAATGAATAAAATGTAACTTAATTATTTTTGTAATTAGTTAAGTCATGGATCATGTAACTAGAGAGAAATTGAAATGCTGTGTGGAGATCTGCACTCCGCAGAGAGTGTTGGAACTACTACACCTACATGCAGACTCTCAGTTAGAGCATGCAACTACATGCAACTACATGCAGACTCTTAGTTAGAGCATGCAACTACATGCAACTACTACACATCTACATGCGGACTCTTAGTTAGAGCATGGGGATTGCATGCAAGATTCCTTTTGCATGATTTACTCATTGATTTGCTCCTTCTTTAACTCCGCAACTGACTAGTTATCTCCGGAACTTGTTGTAGGTGTTGAGTCTTCTCATTGATCACCACTATAGTTCATTACCTTGGGATCTTCACCCACTATAGTTCATTACCTTGGGATCTTCACCCACTAATGCTATATAATGAGCATTGTAACATATTTTCTAATGAATTATTCTTTTCTTCTTTCAATTTTCTTTTAATGTTTTTGCTCTGCAAACCTGTGTGTTCAACCTTTACTAGCTAGATTCATCTGTCCAGGTTTTCTAACACATTTACAATTGTAAGCCTCTACTGCGAGCAACGTATCTCCCTCCTCCAACCATCCGGGAACGTATTTCCCTCCGGCAACGTAGATAAACCCTGTAGAGGGAGATACGGAGCAGGCGAATAAGTACCTTCGGGTGGGCATATCGGTTCCTCTGCGCCATTTGGCAGAAGCGAAGTCAAAAATGTAAACAGCCTTCATGTCTCTGGAGCTTTCTTCATAACGTCCGCCCGATGAGAACTAGCTTCCCATTAACGCAAACGCAGGCACAGTACATTGGAATATTTCCACTAAAAGTGGGGAAGTCGAGATTCCGACGTAACATTTCCCAAGTGCGCGTGACAGGGTCTAACACTACTATTCCGCAGAAAAGCTGGAGCATACATATCAACTGTTGCCCTGTTCCAGTGCTCATTCTGTCCTTGTAGAACTTGGGGTCGCTCGCTATCTCTTTCCATTTTCTGCACACCCGTTTCAGGGTAGAGTGCCATTTGTAGGGCACTCTAAGCAAACAAGTTCCAGCTATATCGTCTGTCAGATTAGGAATGATCTCCTTCCGTTGCTGGAGTGCTATCCTCTTTGACCTACGCAACATGGTGTTGGATTTTACCTGAGATAAAACAAATTAAACGACAACAACAAAACCAAAGGGCAATAATTATTACTAACATCTTCGATAATGGAATAAAAACAAGTAGCTTATAATCAATATATGGCTCAATCCACCTGTTTTAAATTACAACCTGTTATTTTTATGATACATAAAAACATAAATTCATCATGATGGAAATGTTGAATAAAAACGTAAATTCAACGTGCAAATAGTTCAAGATGATTCTGACAAAATACCAAGATAAAGACTTGTCAATACTAATGGAATGTGATTGTGGTCAGTCCAAACCATGAACCTTTTACTAATCGATACTATCCAATCCAAGTAGAAATAGTGAATCACATGGAAATTGCTTATAGAAAGAGATCAATCAATGGTAACATTGATAACATTGATCGATATTCTTCAAATAGAAATTGTGATTCACTTGTAAAATAACGGAAAATCATTTGTAAAATAACCGAAAAATCTAGAATTAGTTGTAAAATAATGGAAAAATCCAGAATCACTTGTAAAATAATGGAAAAGTCATAATCACTTGTGAAATAACGGAAAAGTCATGAATAAAGAATCACTTTTATCACTTGTAAAATAATGGAAAAATCATGAATTAATTAATCACTTGTAAAATAAATTAATAAGAGAAATTGCTTATAGAAAGATAATGAGATCAATCAATCACAAAAATTGATGGATATTTTAGTACAAATAATAACTCATTTGTAAAATAATAGATTAATCTCAAAGACATTCATTCTTCAATATAGATCACAAAAGTCTCAATCTAACAATAATGGAAACATGGTGAATCATTTGTAAAATAATGAGGGTTAATGTATAGGGAAATTACTTACAGAAAGGCAATGACACTTTGATCAATCTATGGAGCACACTCTCCAAGACTTATAAAATAATGGAAAAATAGTGAATCACTTGTAAAATAATGAGGGTTAATATAAGGGAAGTTACTTACTAAAAGACAGTGACACTTAGATCAATCTATCGAACAACAATTGATACTCTCCCAAGAAAAATTAGTAAAACACTTCTAACATAATATAGAAACCTTGAATCACCTTTAAAATATGAAGGTTAATACATAAAGAAACTATTTTTGTTTTTCCCACATAAAAAATCACTTCTAAAATAATATACAAACCTTGAATCACCTGTAAAATAATAAGGATTAATATATAAAGAAATTACTCTTCAAAACAATGATGGATAGTCTTCAAATAGAAATCCAGAATCACTTGTAAAATAATCGGAATATAGAACCATAAAAAATAGAACCATAAAGAATAGAAGGAAATTGCTTACAGAAAACAGTGAGAACAATCAATCATAACAATGATCGATATTCTGCTAGTAGAAATAGTGAATCACTTGTAAAATAATGAAGTTTAGTCTATAGAGAAATTACTTACAGAATCAACGAGAACACCGATCAATGCCCTCCAAGTAGAAATCTTGAATCACTTGTAAAATAATGGAGAAACAATGAATCACTTGTATAAAAATGAGAGTTAATATGTAGGTTTTAACTCGGTACACAAATTACTTGCATACGAACTCTAAAAAAAAAGAAAATAAACAATGGCCAAAGGATACCACATAAAACACATATCCACAAAGATTTCTCTGTGGATCCCAAAACGAGACTATCAGATTGATTTTTTCGTTATGTTTCTTTCAGTTTTACAATACATATATACATGCGTAAGCATCCATAAACCCTTCATTAGAACATAAACGTAGTTCCCTTCACTAGATCAAGATAATACCATGGACCGAAAACCATCCCATCGAAAACCATGTGTGAAATCCCCTGTGTACCCCTTAGCAGATAATACCATGGACCAAAAATCATCTCGCCCAAAACCGTGTGCGAAATCCCCTACATATCCCCTTGTGAACCCCCGCAAGTCATGGAAATAATATAACACCCATGTGTGAAATCCCCTGCATACCCCTTAGTAGATAATACCATGGACCAAAAATCATCGCGCCCAAAACCGTGTGCGAAATCCCCTACATATCCCCTTTGAACCCCTCCAAGTCATGGAAATAATATAACACAGCCTAACAAATATCGAGAAATTTAAATAAGACCTTTTGACCCCTTCAAACACTTAGCTTTAACATTACTAAAATTGTAATTATTAGAAATGATCAATCTGTTTTTATTAAAATTTGAATTTTATATAATACCTTTTGACCCCTTCAAACACTTAGCTTTAACATTACGAAAATTGTGATTATTGGAAATGATCAATCTATTTTTATTAAAATTTGAATTTTATAAAAAGGCCGTGTTAGATGGGTATAGTTTGACCTAGTCCAAAAATTAATGTGATGAAAGGTTGAACCTTATCATAAGGCCATCTTGGATGGGTAGCATCTTAATCTCATTTACAAATTGTTTTGGAAGAAAATTTAAAGCTTATATAATTGCCATATCCATGGCCATATTGGATGTGCACAAATTGTTTTCACGATCGTGAATGATTTAATTTTATAGTTATAAAACATTGTAAATATTGGAAATGGTTTTACTTTTACCTTTTTATTTTTTTTAGTGGAATTTGAAGTGCTTTTCTATATTTTGTGGATGGTAAACCAGTAAACCATATCCCAAGATATTGGAAATGAATGAAATCACGGAAAACCTACAGTATTTCCACACATTTAGTGCATTTAGTGGATTGTAAATGGTGAGAAAGCCTAGAGTACTTCCCCACATTTTGTGGATTGTGGGGGCCTTGCCTCAAGGAAAACCTCTCACTAGGCTTGAAATAGTTTTAAATTGTTTTACTAGTACAACCATATAAATTAAATGATTTGTAAATGTTAATAAGAATCAAAATAAATCCAGCATCAAGGGTTAGCTCAACTGGTGGAGTCCTTGTTGTTAAGTGCCTCACTGATTGTGAGGTCCCAGAGTCAATTCTTCTCGATACCCTTAGGGTTAGGCCCTCCTAGTTTGGAGGGGCTTGATTCCCTTTAGTGATTCCCTTCATGGTGGAGGGGCATTCCCTTCAGTGATTCCCTTCATGGTGTAGGGGCTGGTGGAGGGGCTTGATTCCCAGTTTGGTTTAGGGTGGAGGGGCTTGATTCCCAGTATGGTTCAGGGTGGAGGGGGCTTGATTCCGAGTCTGGTTCAGGGTGGAGGGGCTTGATTCCCAGTATGGTTCAAGGTGGAGGGGCTAGGGCTTGATTCCCAGTATGGTTCAGGGTGGAGGGGGCTTGATTCCCAGTCTGGTTCAGGGTGGAGGGGCTTCATTCCCTGTATGGTTCAAGGTGGAGGGGCTTGATTCCCTTCAGTGATTCCCTTCACGGTGGAGGGGCTGGTGGAGGGGGAGGGGCTTGATTCCTAGTATGGTTCAGGGTGGAGGGGCTTGATGCCCTTCAGTGATTCCCTTCGTGGTGGAGGGGCTAGTGGAGGGGGCTTGGTTCCTAGTGTGGTTCAGGGTGGAGGGGCTAGTGGAGGGGGCTTGATTCCTAGTCTGTTTCAGGGTGGAGGGGGTTGATTCCCTTCAGGGGTGGAGGGGCTTGATTCCCTTCAGTGATTCCCTTCAGGTTGGAGGGGCATCATTCCCTTCAATGACTTTGAACCACCGGAGGCACCCAAAAAAAGAATCAAAATACATGTCACATTATGGATTTTAGGAAAAACTATGAAATAAGTTTGTTTTAATTATTATTATTAGTTGTTAAGAAAACTATATATGAATTAAACAATACTCTTAACGATCATGATTTACCTCCACTTTGCTATGGAAATTATTATTTTGTAAATAACTTTTGTTACAATATCATGGGTCAATACCACATACACAATATGACACTTGTTGATATGACATTTTCTTTAATTAAGTAATTTGACATAAATTAATCATAAAATCATAACTAACTTGAAGTGTAATCTAAACTCTTGAACCTTTCATATTCTATAGAAGTTAAATCTCCACCACTCACCTAATAAATATTAATAATTAAAATAAAATTCTAGAAGGCCTATATAATCGAGTTTTTTTAATAAAATTTGAACCTTATAAAAATACCATATTGAATAGGTAAGATTATGAGGTGGAACACTAATTTTTTTGGAAGAGAATTTGAATGTAATAACAAGGCCTTTATCTTTTGAATATTCCAAAATAATGATTTTGATTTATTTAATTTATTTTCTTTTCAATTCATTCTCAAATCCTAAAGGAAAATAATCAAATTTAATATATTTTCCAATTTGCTTTAAATGTCAATACTTTAATATTTTGAATAAATTTCATGATACAAATAATTAAAATTACTCATAACAAGATGATTATGACAAAATACCCATATAGAAACTTGTAGAATTTCATTATGGTTAGTCCAAATCATGACCCCGTTACAAAGAGACAATCATATCAACTAGAACTAGAACGTTGGTTGACAATTTTGAATCAATTGTAAAATAATGAGGGTTAATATAGAGTAAAATTTCAATCAAAGCTTTTGAACTATTTAATAGCTTAATTGTAATGTTATTGAAAATTACTTAATTGTAATGCTATGAAAAATTTAAATGTTGGAAATCCCTTTAATGTATTATTAAGTTATATTTTATTTTATAAAATTTGAAACTTATAAGAAATTCCTGTTGGATGGCTATGAATCACTTGTAAAATAATGAAAAATAATATATAAGAAAATTTGAATAAGAGGTTTTGACACAGTTAATAATTTAATTGTAATGTTATTAAAATGTGAATGTTGGAAATAACTTTAACTTATTATTAAATTATATTTTCAATAAAATTTGAAACTTATAAAAGACCATATTGGATGGGGATGGTCTTGTAACATTCACTCATGTAACACCATCATATTCATATATATATATATATAATATAATATATATATATACATATAATGCTTTTTTTGCTAAGGCATGAGCGGATCCTTCTATTCAAGTAAAAAGGACAAATAATGTACAAATGACAACCTCGGTGGTGGGGCCCACCAAAATGACAGGCCCACCCCAATCCATGGTTGCAAGAAGACAAAGCGAACCTAGGGATGCGGGCCCACCCAAAAAAATAATCAGTCGAAAACTAACTATTTGATCCTAAGCTAAAGATCTAGCAGATGATAAACATATCACGTGGCCAACAATCTCACCTTTTAACAAACACTTCAGACCCGATGAAACCTGTAAACCATAATTTATAACTTATCGGGTCCATTTTTGACATAACCTGTGATCACTTTTACCACGCGAATTCCACCATCTGCGTGCGCTTCTCGTGAGGTCATGCAAATAGCTCGAAACATAACAACTGTTTCGGACCCACCAGCATGCATGCTCATTCCTGGCCATGGATTGTCCTCATTTGATCCAATGGTTAGGGATCATATCGCTCGGACTAAAAGCCTCGATAGTTACCGTGTGATGAGGTCGGTAATTCCTCCCCACCCTTGGCCATCTGTCGCGAGGTGAGTGGAATCGCTTCCATTTGTGAAAAACCACTTCCAGCTTAATGAACGTGTGATAAACTAGAAACCACCCTGAGAGTAGTAAAGCTGTCAGAGGAGTACGAGCAGGGGTTTTGCACTTGCCGAGAAAATCTGAATTCCAACACATGGGCCAAGGGAAGATGAAGATCCCGCCTTCTGGCTGGCCCTCTGAGACTACCAGTTTGTTGTTACCTAGGTTAAGGGGGCCAACATAGACTTGCATCCTATAAAGGACCTCACTTATGTCATAACATTTCATACTGAATCTCGATCAACGAGACCCTGTCTCTATGGCTCTATTTTGGAAAATTCTTGATGCTGTTTTTAGTCGATGTTGGCCCTGGATGAACATTCCTCCTTCAACCTATCATCCGTTATCTCCTTGCACCAGCAGCACAAGTCAATATGCTTATTTTGTACCCCCTCATTTGCAAGCCAGTCCGCCACTTTGTTGGATTCCCTGCGAACATGAACCAACCTAAGAGTTCTCAGCCTTCTTAGGTGCACTTGGATAGTTTGGTAGACTTGTAGAAGTCATGAGTGTTCTGAGATTTTCTCGAGAGTACTGCCAACATTTATTCTCTTCACTGAGTTAATGACTAATTTTGAATCAGCCTCAATGATGACATTGTGAATGTTGTACTTGAGTAGTATTTCCAGGCATAATTCCATTACCATGAGCTTAGCCATATTGTTGGTTGGTTTTCCTAAATAACTGTGGAATATGACTTGTATGTTTCCTTCCTCGTCCCTCAAGACCCCTCCATAACCAGCTTCTCTCAGATTCCCTTTTGAAGCCCCGTGTATGTTAAATTTTAAAAATCCATGAGAAGGGGGTTGCCAAGAAGACTTATTTGTTGAGGTATTCTTATTAATCTTCTTAGAACCCCGAGGGGGATAAACCTTGAGCTCTAACTTCTCTAATATTTTGGCTTCTCTTTATCCGATGGGTTTGCTAGTAGCTACACCTCTCAGGATATGAACAGTATCTTTAAGTTGTTTAAGGATTAGCTTAAGGATATTGCTCACCAGACTCGCTTTCTCCTTGAAAATCCTATTGTTGCGCTCCTTCCAGACATTCCAGATTATGAATCTTGGGGTCAGCATCTAGGTGGAGTTAATGATCTCATTATCTGAAAAAAAGTTCTTCCAATTCTTAAACATAGTAGGGATGTCATTAACATTTCTGTCTGTCTGCTCGAAGACTTCTCCAACCCAATTCCAAAGTATTGTAGTGAAATTTCATCTATTTAGTAGATGATTTGTAGTTTCCTCCTATTGTCTACATACGTGACATTTTGAGGGGCCAACAAAGCCTCTTCTTCTTAGGTTATCCCGTGCCAGAATCTTGCCTTGTTGAACTAGCCACTTGAACAGTTTGACTTTCATCCAATGGGGATTTTCCTAGATTTCTTTCCATGTCTTATCAGTGTTTGGAAGGTTAAGCCCTGCATCTATTCTTTTGGCTTCCTTAAGGTTGAAGATACTTGTCTTGTTCTTTCCCCATATTAGTTGATCGTTCAGTTTTGAGTTCAAGATTTGTCTCCTCTCTAAAAGACCGTGAAGGGCTATAGCTTGAGTATGCAACATGCCCATTCCATTGTAATCTGGAAGTTTCCATGTTCTCCATTTCCCATTATTCCTTGTTTGGTCCCAATAGTCACTTAACCACTTGAATCCTTTGTTTATGGTATCAGTGTGAATGTCTACTAATTCTTAACTTAGGAGATTGTCCTCCTCCTGCCAATTATCCTCCCAAAACCAAGGCAGGTTTCCATTTCTGATCTCCTAGAAGCTGTGGTTTTAGACTAGGGCGCTATTCTCCCATGCCCTGTTCCAAATTGCAGAACCTTTTAGTTGTCCTATCATTCTGATTAGGTTTTTCTCCTGCCATTCACTAGCATATTTGTGCTTACAAAGTTTTGCCCAGGGGACTTGTATTTCTTTTAGCCATCTCCACCAGATTTTGGCACCAAGAACTCTGTTAAGAATTCCTAGTTCATGAAGACCCAAGCCATCATGGGACTTAGGTTTGCATACTCTGTCCCATGCCACAAGGGCCCATTTCTTCTTTTCTTCACCTTCCCCCCAGAGAAAGTCTCTTTGAATGTTTCTTATATCACTAATTACACTGGCTAGTGCTGGAATGGCAGATAGCATATAGATAGGGATACTTTAGTGGACAACCTTAGTGAGAATCAGTCTCCCTACTAGATTCAGTGGTTTATTTGTCCATTTACTGATCTTATCTTTTAGCTTGTTAAGAATAGGCTCCCAAATATCATTGTGAAGCGGTTTGTCAGTGAGAGGAACTCCTAGGTACTTCATAGGTAGTGACTCCCTTTGGAAGCCCAAAATTATGGAAATATTTCTTTGAATTGAGATATCTATATTGAAAAAGAAAATATTTGATTTAGTGAGACTTACCTCTATGCCTACTACCCTAGCAAATTCACTTAGAATGTGTTTGAATGCTTAGCTTCCTTGATAGTGGGTGTGCCTTGAAGCATAGTATCATCCACAAATTGTTGATGTGTAACCGTGTCCCCACTAGGAGTGAGTCTCAAACCCTAAATTACCGCTTCCTCCTTAGCAGCTCTGATAGCTCTTCCTATCCCTTCCGTCATGACAATGAAAAGGAAAGGAGAAAGAGGATCTCCTTACCTAAGAGCTCTAGAAGGATTGAAAGTTCTAGAAGGAGAGCTATTGAGAAGAATTGAATAGTTGGTGGTGGTAACTAGCGCCATAACCCATTTAACCCAGTTGTAATCAAAGCCATAGGATTTTAATATTTCTCCTATGTATTAACAACAAAGTTTGTCATAGGCCTTTGCTATGTCTAGTTGCATTATCATTCCTAGTTGTTTGTTGCTAATGAGTGAATGAACCATTTCATGTGCTTGAATTATATTATCTAGAATTTATCTTCCTTCCACATAGCCTACTTGCTCCTCCAACACTAAGGTTAGGAGGAGAGGTTTGAGATAGTTGGCAATGAATTTAGATATAGTTTTGTAAATCACATTGCATAATGCTATAGGTCAAAATCTTTCTAGAGATATGGCCTTATCCTGTTTGGGGATTATGGCTATGAAAGATTCATTGAGTGCTTTAAGGCTTTCTTAAATCTTCGAGAGTCTTCCACTACATCCAGGATGTCCCATTTCACTATCCTCCAACAAGATTTGAAAAAGTCCACATTAAAGCCATCCTAGCCTGGTAATTTCCCTTTTTGCATCTCTTTCATGGCTTCCACAATTTCTTCCTCTATTACTAGTCTATTGAGATTGAAATTATCATCTCTGGTAACCAACTTAGGGATGTACTTAGTAAATTTTTCCATAAATTGATATCTGACTTCTGAAGTTTCCTCAGTAATTTTCTAAAAATGCTAGAGTAGAACCTTCTCCATCTCTTCATGAGTGTTTCTCTCTATTCCATGCTGATCTACAAGTTTTACAATTCTATTGTTGTTTCTGTGAGGTATGGTGGATCTATGAAAGAATTTGGTGTTTCTATCCCCTTCTTTAATCCATTGTACTCTGGATTTCTGTCTCTAGAATATTTCCTCTTGAAGACATCTATTGTCGCACTCCTACTAGAGTGACTCTGCCATCTCTTTCCTTTCATCTGTATAGTCTTCGATGATAAGAATCTAGTTTATTTCCTTTAGTTTCTTTTCCACCTCTCCTTTTTCTTTGAAGATGTTACCAAATTCCTTTTTATTCCACTCTTTGAGTCTACCGTTAATGTGTTTGAGCCTGTAGTGAAGAAGAAACATCTTTGTACCTTGAAGGTGAAGCTCTTCCTTCCACCATTTTTCAATGTTCATGAGGAAATCTAGATGTGCGAGCCAAGCATTCTCAAACTGGAATCGGGTGTTCCTTGGTGTTCCAAAAAGGGATGCTTCCAATTGTATAGGCTAGTGATCTGAGCCTCCAAAAGGTAGTATGAGTGCAATAATGTTGCTTCCCCTGAGAAGAAGTTCCTCTGAAACCATAAATCTGCCCAATTTTGAGGCCACTTGGGTAGGCCGCCCACTTTTGTTATTCCAAGTGAAGAGTCCATTGCTTGTTTCAATATGAACCAATTTCATATTGGTGATGAAGTTCTGAAAGGCAACTAAGTCTCTACAAAGTATTCTAGTTCCTCCTTTCTTCTCCATGAGTGATTTTGTTATGTTAAAATCACCACCAAGAATCCACGATAGAGCTAGGTATCTCATCTTCATATCCTCTAGTGTCGTGAGGAGTCGAAGTGTGTCCTCCATTGGTTGCGGGCCATAGACATTGGTGACCATGTAGCATTGTCTGTCACCCATTGGTTGGAAAATCAGAGAAAGGTGATGTTTGGATGCCTCTGCATCAATCACACCAAATTTTTGTGGATCCCATAGAGTGAGAATGCCACTAGCAGATTTATGTGCCTTAACTTCATGGTATTCATATCTATTTAGCCATTTACCATGTTTTTCGTGGATCCTCTCCATTGAGCATTTTGTTTCCTGGATGAATACTATGTCAGGTTTTTCCTCTCTGATCCTTTCACCTAGATTCCTCTATTTTCTTCTACTCCCTAGTCCTCTAATATTCTAGGTTGTGATTTTCATTGAGGTGGGGTTTTAAAGGAGTAACTGGAAAGGTCTTTCATCCTTCCTAAATCAATCATGAGTTTTCCACACTCCAGTAGTAGTTATTTCTCTCTTTTTCTTCCCCTCCTCTTGCCTGGATTCTTTGTTAGTTTTCTTATTATCAATCTTATTGAGGAAGTCCCTTTGTTTTCCTAGATGTCATGTCCTCTTTTGACTCCTGCAGCTGTGATGTAACTTGTTAAGGAGTATCTATTGGACCTTGTCCACATCCTCCTGAGGGATGGAGTTTATTCTCAGGTTGCCTCCCTATTGTAAAAACTTTTCCAGCTCTAGGTTCCCCCTTTCCAGGATCTCCTGTAAATATTGATCCTCTATACCACTTTCACATTGAGTCATTTCTTGGTATTTTTCTATTTCCATGGTACTCAAAGGGTCTATCATCTATTCATTCTATTCCTGAGTGAACTCCATGCTGGTATATTTTTCTTTCCCCCTTGGTGTCTGATTCTCTGTACTCTCTTTATCCCCTCCACCAGCTTCTTTTTCTCCTAAGATCTCAAAGCTGTTGTAACATTTTGTTTTGACATTCACAATAGGGTTATTTTATGTCTTCATTTGTCCTCCTTTTCCTTTTCCTCCTACTTTGGTGAAACCAGACTGGTCTTTTCCTTTGTTGGTGTTTAGGTTTTCCTCCCTTTTATTAGGAGGACAGCCTCTGGGTAGATGCCCATGCTCATGACATTTGTGACATCTGAATGGGATATCTTCATAGTCCACTGTTTGAACCCATTCCTCATCATAGACTTCTAGAATGACCTCATCTAGAAGGGATCCTGATAGGTCCATCTCCACACATATATAGGCATAGGATGTATATTTACCTCTTAGAGTTACCTCTGAAATTTTTAAGCAATAACCTCATTTATTGCCTATATCTTTTAGAGATTCTGGCACCCAGTAATCTAAAGGTAAGGAGTATAGTCAAATCCATACCAGTACTGAAGTGAAGGTTTCTCGTTCTGGCACAAAGTTCATCCTCCATGGTTGCATATAGAGACCAACAGCTGCAAAGAAGTATGGCCCTCCTTAAAAAATTGTCTCTATCTTCCATATTCGTAAACACCACTGTAAAAAAACCTTTAGATCTAAGATGTATATTTAACTCCCCCTTTGGTTTCTAGTTGTATTTTATCCAGGTGTACAATTCTTTCTCTAATGGCCAAATTCCCCTAAATTCGCAAATGATGGCATAGTTAGCCATGTGATCCTTGTGTGCTTGTAGATGTGAATCATTTAGTTATGGTCTTGGGTTTACAGGGCCCCATCTTAGCTCTGTTCTCTGATCCGTAACCTCTGTCTTCCTCTTTCTCCTCTTGACAGTCTTCTTTGTGGGCCCCATGATCTACATGGGTTTTGTTGCCCTTCACCTTCATAGTTTCGATGTTTTTGGCCTTAACCTCCAAGGGCTATGAAGGTTTGTTATTTTCCCCTCATTTTCCTCTATTTTCTAGCATATTACCGTAGGAGGTAGTGGAGCTCCTCCTCCCTGTGTCTCCATGGGTGCTTCTTGCCCTCTGTCACTTGCTAAGTTAAACCCTAGAACCATAGTCGACTCCTTCCCGCGTCTAAATTCTCTCTTTCAAATTGCTCAATAACAATAATGTCATATATATATATATATATATATATATATATATATATATATATATATATATATATATATATATATATATATATATATATAGATATATATATAGATAATGTTATACCTTGCCACTATAATAATAATATCAGTTTGATGTACTTTATTATTTATGAAGAAAGGTAAATACTTATACATTAATTATTCCAGCAACAGGGAACAAACATTCAGCAACATGATGCAGGTTTGTAGGAGAAAAATCACAGATAATTAGGAAAGGAAACATAATAACATATTTACAACCTCAGTCATTAGCATAAGCCTCAAATTATGTGCAAGATGTCCAAGCAGTTCAAGATTCCTATTTTCTAGTTCTATTTCTATAAATTAGTTTCAAAATATATTTTTTAAGGAAAATGAGGAAGGTTTTCTAAGTACCCACGGATCAGTCCACATAGCAAACAAGAATCGTTAAAAGATAACAACATTCATTCAAAAATGAATATAATTAAGCTAAAAGAAAGTTCATTAACTCAATATGTGAATAAAGAAAAATATACCATATACATAACCAAAATAGTCAAACTACATCTATGATACATGTATGAAGGAATGTCGACTCATTGAGCTTCTGATTATAAGCATAAGATCCCAAGTACACTCTTACATGGATGAAACATTATATCTAATAATGGAACATGAAGCCACACCTTTCTTCTCCAAAGACTAATATATCTCCTATGTAGTACAAGAGAATTCAAGGCTAAGCCTCCAAAAAATCTCAGCAACAAGCCCTTTGCTTTACTTATCATGAGCTATTTACAAAAATTATAATGATCTTTGAGCTTACCCATGATTCTTTTGCTTCTCTGACTATTGATATTCTAATATGACTCATTACATTCCAATTTATGGGTTTTTCATATTTAACATTTGTCTCTTGGACTTCATTACACCACATGTATTACAGAAGACAATTTAGAAATGAGACAATGGCCTAATAAGACAAAAATGCTAAAGGTAAAAGACTCATCAAATATATAATGTTGTCACTTTTTCTAGCACCTGTAGCACTAGTGCTTGAGGAGATATAGAAACCTTCCTAGAGACAACGTCTGGGTTGATTCTAGACTAGTGCCTAGGACATCTTAAAGAGAGGAGTGCATTTCAGATTATCTAAGGAATTATGTTAAACTCCAATTGTAATGTATTTTTAAAAGGAGAATAAAGGAGGCTTGATTCAGTAGTCTTTCATCAAGGTAAACTCAAGCGAATACATGGATCCAAATGCTTTAGGGGTAAATCAGGCTGATCACAAGGAGGAATGCCTTTTTCTTGTCGTCATTGTAGAAATTCCCACTGTAGATCAACAGATTTTGCAATATACTAAAACACAATACAAGATCTACTTCTACCAACAATTTAGCGGAAGCTTAATCGAACATCAACAACATCAATAAGAACACATATAACTGACAAGAAGGAATCAATCACATAACACAGAAGATATAGCCCGAGGAAAGCCTCAGCCAAAAAGCCCAACTCTGTATTATCATACATGTGGAAATATAGCTAGTATTACAAAAAGAATTAGCTCAAAAGCTATCCTACTCTCTCTGCAATACCTATGCTGCTCACAGATAGTCAAAGGCCTCTCTCTAACCTCTAGTCTACCCTCCAAGCCTCCTATTTATTTGAGTAATTTTGATTGGGGTCCAGTGCAGCCACTTGTGTGAATTGGCCTCTTCACACACTCACTAACCTCTGATCCAACTACGCAGTCTTGAAGAAGATAAATCCTCATCATAGATGAGCTTCCCTTATAGGAAAAATATTCATTCAACTAATAATGCATTGTCCCTTCTCTGATCTCAATTGGGCCTCTGTCTGAACTGACATGCATGAGTAATTCATGAGAGAATATTCAGTTATCTGAAGTGCAGTAGTTATATGCAAGCATGCATATACTAACTGAACTTACTTAATTTAAACAAACTGTTTAAATCAAATATAATTGGACTTGACTTAGTTAACTGATCCAACTAATTACAACTCAAATTAGAACTCATCCTTATCTCTTTAACTCATGGATAAATTCCTCACTTAATAGATAAACTATTGCATGTCCTCACATAGACTTCATGTTTGATTTTTCACAACTAATTAACTCATGGTGAATTAATTAATTTATTTTCAAAAAGCTGTTAAGTTCAAATTCAAATTTTACTTCCTATTTCTAGTCTAGGGACTGACTAAAATAGTTATCCATATTGAACTGCTAAAAATAGAATGTTATTTCTAACACTTCCATTTTTCATTCCCTATTGCAAAATCCAGCACTAGTACCCAAACTGAAATTTATAACAGTGTTATTTTTAGCACTCCTATTTTCAGCATTTCTTTTTGCCATTTTCAAAACTCCTCAAAAAAAAAGGCTTCAACTCGAACCCGATCCTCTACCTTTTGAATGTTCTACATGGAATAATTCTACCAAGTGTGGTTGCTCCAATAACTCTCGGAACAAAAAAACTCCCAACTGACCTCTCCATTGGGGTAGAAAATTACTCTGATGTTGAAGCTCGACCTGCTACTGACAAGTGCTCCCTCTCTCATGTCTAAGCTGCTACAACACTCCATGCATCTCACACCATTGCACACCTCTCTATGCCATCCTGCAGTGGTGCAACACTCCTGTGCCTTTGACATTGTTGTAGCCTGCTAGCTCTACATAGTCCTGGGACTCCTGCACTGTAGCTCTCTCTGCTGCTCCATCCACATCTGTCTCTACCCAATCAACTAGTTCTACTACTCCTCGTCGGGGCTTGTGTAGCAAGTCGAATCAAAGAGGTTGGGTACCTCAAGGATCATACACCTATTCCAGCTTTTTTGGGACGATCACTCCACATTGCTCCATCTCCTACCTGGAGGTATGGATGCATGTGATCCCTCTACCCACCTGGATCGAAATTCCCCCCTACTGGAGGTCACTACATAAGTAGATGTATCTACTCAATATCCTCTCAGCTTCTCTAGGTGTGGTTGCTCCACAACCTCCTAAAGCTACTTCACCAATTATGTCTCCTCCACAATCGTCTGAGATTTCTTCTGGTGCTGCATGTTGAGAGGTAATATGCTCTCCCTCTCAACCACCAAGTCTCAATCAGTTGCCTTGGTTTTCAAGGCTTTGCATGCATTTTGAACCTCAAGAGCATACAGGTTCTTAACCCGTGAACCGATCTGCTTCACTTGTCTAGTGATGCTGTGTCTAAGGAAAACCTTTCCCTTACTGAAGACTACATCATAGCCTCTGTCTTCCAGCAGCGTGATCGACACCAAGTTCCTCTTCAATACCGGCACATACTTGACATCGGTCAAGGTAAGGTGAGATCCACGCTCGCTTTGAAAAATAACCATGCTTACACCTGAGACACTATACTTTTCATCATTACCCATTGCTATCAGTATCTAAAGATCTTTCTCCTCCAAAGTACTGAACAAACTCTTGTCGCCAGTCATGTGGAAAGAAGCTCCACTATTAAGAAACTAACCACTTCCCACCATGGATGAAACCATGCATGTGAACAGTGTGAAATCCAACTCAAACTGTGAGGCTAGTGCCTCACCTTCTGATCCTTCCATGGATCCCTTCTTGGATTTCCTTAGTGGACAATTTGTAACAAGATGGCCCACCTCATGACAACAAAAGCATCACACTTTTGATTTGTCAAACTTCTTCCCACCATGGGAAGAACTGGATTCAGAATGAGAAACCTTCTCCTTCCCCTTTTTCGCCTTACTGGCTAAGGCACAATTTTCTTAATCCTCCATGGATGAAGAACCACCTCTGGTGCTTCTTCTTATCTCCTCCTGCATCAAATTGACCAAAGACATTCCCAATCTGGCAGTTTCTCTCTTCCATTAACCAAGTCTTGGTAGTTATGCCAACTCTTAGCAAGATCGAGGAGTGCAAGACTCACCATGTCATCATCGGTTGTCATGGTCCCTACACTTCCAAGCACATCCCTGCATGTGGTGAGCTTGTTCAGATACATAGAGATCATGTCACCCTTTTCACACTTGATCTTTCAAAGCTTGTCTTTCAGTGCTAGCTTCCTCTGATCACTACTTACTGATATAGATCTTTCAATTTTTTCCACATTGAAAACAGTGTCTCCTTGCCATGGAGACTCAATAAAATGTGATCTCGAACTCCCTCCAGAAGGATTCTCCTTGCTCTGGCGACACATTTCTTCCATTCAGACAATTCAGTAGCACCAATTAGCTTCAGGACTTCTTGATCAATGAAGTCCTTTATACTGTTATCCTCTATTACTACTTCCATGCAATCCTTCCAGGCTATATAATTCAAACTGCCATCAAGGGCATATTTGAGTCACATACTTCAACTTCTCCCTTCTTGTATACTATTCTTCCTTGATCACCTGTGCTCTGATACCATGTAGAATTTCCACTGTAGGTGAACAGATTACGCAATAAACTAAAACACAATACAAGATCTACTTCTACCAAAAATTTAGTAGAAGCTTAATCGAACATGAGAAACATCAATAAGAACGCATATAACTAATAAGAGGGAATCAATCACACATAACACAGAAGATATAACTTGGGGAAAGCCTCAGCCTAAAACCCCAACTCTGTATTATCATACATGTGGAAATATATCCAGTATTACAAAAAGAATCAGCTCAAAAGCTATCCCGATCTCTCTTCAATACCTCTGCTACTCATAGATAGTCAAAGGTCTCTCTCTAATCTCTAGTCTACCCTCCAATCCTCCTATTTCTTTGAACAATTTTGACTGGGATCCAGTGCAGCCACTTGTGTGAATTGGCCTCTTCACACACTCACTAACCTCTGATCCAACTATGCAGTCCTGAAGGAGATAAATCCTTATCATGAATGAGCTTCCTTTATAAGAAAAATATTCATCCAACTGATATTACACTGTCCCTTCTCTAATCTCAACTAGGTCTCTGTCTGAACTGAAATGCATGAATTAATCATGAGAGGATATTCAGTTATCTGAAGTGCAGCTATTATATGAAAGCATGCATTAACTAACTAAACTTACTTAATTTAAACAAACTATTTTAATCAAATATAACTGGACTTGGCTCAGTTAACTGAGCCAACTAATTAAAACTCAAATTATAACTCATCCTTATCTCTTTAACTCATGGATAAATTCCTCAATTAATAGATAAACTCTTGCATGTCCTCACATAGACTTCATTTTTGTTTTTCACAACTAGTTAACTCATGGTGAATTAATTAATTTATTTTCAAACAACTCCTAAGTTCAAATTCAAATTTTACTTCCTATTTCTAGTCCAAGGATTGACTAAAATAGGAATCCATACTGAACTGCTAAAAATAGAATTCTATTTTTAGCACTTCCATTTTTCATTCCCTATTGACCAATCTAGCACTGGTACCCAAAATGCTATTTATAGCAATGCTATTTTTAGCATTTCTTGTTGCCATTTTCGATAGTCGTCACACAAGAACATGTAGATTTAATATTAGAGTTGTAGTAACATGAAGAGGAGGAAAGAAAGTAGGGAATTTGATGCATAGGGTTGTAAACAAAACAAAATCTTAGGCAACAATTTTGCAACTGAAGTATGGAAGAATTAAGGGGTGGAAAGGTAGAAACAATGGAGTGCTACTCAAGACCTCATGGGTGCATATATAACCAAAAACATAAGTAAATCTGTAGCTAACAAATATGCAATCATGAGCGAGAGTGAAACCTATAGCTTGATTACACTACTTCAGAGGAAGAAAAACATACATGAAGTGATATAAAAATGATAAAACATATTGAACATTTCTATGATATCAATCAATATAATGGCTTCATTAATCCTCGAGTCCCAATAATTGTTCCATTACATTTAGCATGATCTCACTCAAGTCCCTCATGAACATGCAAGTAGAACCAAAAGTGGAACCACAGAATTTGGACCACTCGGGTGCAAAACTTAGGATCTTCTATTAAGTGTTTCTTCCTCCCTTTTATAAGGAGAAGGAGATATTGGAAATTAATTACAAAAATATCTCAACCTGAGCATCTAGCTGTTTGATCGACTAGCTGTCTCGGTTTGTGATAACTCTACTTCCCACAATGATTACAATCAAGATTTGACTCCTTTCTTTAAAATGAAAGAAATACATAATAAATAAGAATAAGGAAAATTGAATGATGGTGGGGAAAACATTTCCTAGTTGTTCCTTTTATGGCCTCTAGTCAGGCCACGTCTTTGCCTTGGTGTTCTTCTCCTACTGCTCAGCCGATTCTTGTCATTTTCACCTTAACTTCCTGAATCACTCATTCTCCAGAGCTGGGAGTGGTTCAACTATGAGCTTCATGTCCCAATACTGTAACATAGGTCATCTAGGGAGTACCTCATGTTCCCTCTGCATGGACCTCCATGCTAAATCATCAAGTTCTCCTCAGCTTCCATATATTCATTTACTCATAGAAGATGTGCAATGAAGCAATCAAATCCATTTCGGTGGCCCATGTACTCCTTGCCTTCTTGTTGTAGGGGCTTCTATAGGATTAGCCAATATCGATTTCCCACTACTCCATGCCTTCGTTGAACTCCTTAACTTCCAACCCATTCTCCTTCAGATCTTTGGTCCAACCATGTTCCTACCAGATTACACCTCATACTCTCTTGGCCAGTTCCCTATCGCTTTCAGTCTTAATGACTTTAGTTCTTCTCTTATAATAATTGAGAGAGATCTCTCATGATTAGCATAACATGTCCTAAGCACAAATACCAACTCATTCATCCCCATTACTTAATTAACATTTTATTGTAACCAACTATGCCCTATGAAACAATTCTATAGTTGTATCGGAGCTCAGGTTGTTTGGGAACTTTGAATTGGAAAGGCTTTGTAAGACTACGAACACCGATCTCTTTAAGCCCATTTTTCTTTGATCCCTTTTAGTATTTCTTCATAGTATGATGAGGTGTTTATCCCTAAGATGCTAGGATCTTTGGAAACCTATTTGGTGGCCTTTTTCCCTTTATAAGTACTTTGTGCCTGTTTTCCTTAAGTCTTCATGACCGTGCACCCTTTATCGGAGCTCCTTTACATCGGAGGTTTCTAGTCAGGACTTTTACATTGGAGCCATGACATGCTTTAAATATCCAATTGTGATAGTCCTTTAGTGCTCAGTCTCCAGCTCCACCTTTGTTTTTTATGTTTGTGACCACGGACCAACCCCCACATGAGAGCCCCTTTATCACACTTTCCCATGTGTGCATTATGTCACAAAGTGCTGAGAAGCCTCAACCTATGATTTACGATTGTTGATGTGACATCATGACTTCCACATGACACTTCATTAGTGGTGCAACATGTCACCCAGATACGCCCTCTTTGGACCCTTGAAAATTCCATATCTGCATGCGACATGTCCTCTGCACCGCCATGTCATGATGACGTAAGACACCATGTGGGTTTATCAGGAAGAATAGTATTCCACCATGTGGCCTTCTACAGGAGAGAGAAAAGGCCCATACACCCTTAGTTTTTGTTGATTTCCTTTGTAAGTCACTTTCGACCTTTCCCAATGATTTATGCTTATCAACATTCTTTTCCCGCAATTATTTTATAGCGGTTATTTTAAGATTGTTGATAGCCAATTTGCAACATGTCTTGCATTGTTGCAATTGCCGAAAGCCGACTCACCTCGAACCTCCGATTTATCAGAACGTTAATTCTCAAAGGCCTATATAATCAAGCTATTTTTAATAAAATTTGAGCCTTATAAAAAGGCCATATTGGAAGGGTAAGGTTTTGAGGTGGCACACTAATTGATTTGCAAGATAATTTGAATGTAATAACAAACATACACCATTTAACTTTTGAATTAACTATTTTGACAATCTATTTTATTTTCAATTCATTGTCAAATTCTGAAAGAAAACAACCAAATTTAATATATTTTTCAATTTCCTTTATATTTCAATAGTTTAATATTTTGAATAAATTTCATCATACAAATAATTAAAATTACTTGTAACCAAAATGATTATGACAAACTGATGATATAGAAACTTGTATAATGTCATTATGGTTAGCCAAAATCATGAACCCATTACGGAGAGACAATAAGATCAACTAGAAAGTTGGTTGACAATTTTCAATTACTTGTAATATAATGAGGGTCAATATAGAATAGAATTTGAATAAAAGGTTTTGACCCATTTAACGAATGAAATGTAAAGTTATTAAAAATTAATTAATTGTAATGCTATGAAAAATGTAAATGTTGGAAATCCCTTTAACTTATTATTTAGTTATATTTTTTATAAAATTTGAAACTTATAAGAAAGTCATGTTGGATGGGTATAAACCACCTGTAAAATAATGAAAAATAATATATAAGAAAATCTTAATAAGAGGTTTTGACCTATTTAATAACTTAATTATAACATTATGAAAAAATGTCAATGTTGAAAATGACTTTAACTTATTATTAAATATAAGTTAAAATTATATTTTAATAAAATTTGATACCTTAATTGTTCTACATCGATTCAAAATTTAATATAACCTTAATAAGATCATTGGATTGAGCCCTCATGTTTAAGGTTTTGTTTCTTCTGTCTAGCATAGGCTATTGTTAATATATACTTCTATTGAAATGGACGCATCTATTTTTAAACCTATAACATTTCTCGGTTGTATCCATAGAATATAATTGTAATTATATCATTCATTGGAACTTTAGTTATTTCGTCAAATGTTCGTTGACGAGGTTGGAACTTTCTCTTTCTCGACTCCACAACTAGCGCTATTATCCACAACTGGCGCCATTATGTGACTCGGCGAAAATAGGCATCATGATCTATGTCAAGATCATCGACTCTTCTTCTAGGTTTCTAATCCTACAGCCGAGGCAACAAATGGGTGGTTAGGGTAACCACCACCTCCAAGTGACAAACCGTCCAAATCAGTTGCAACCCTCACCAGCAAGGGTTTGGGCTCTGTAGTGACTCATATAGTATACTATTGTTTTGGTGAAAACGTATGCTCAATAACTTTCCAGTCACATGTTGAATAAGGTAAGTAATTTTAATCAAGGGTTATTGCCATATTTCTTTCAAATTCCTCATGGTTTCTATAACTTTTAATAATTTGGGTTAACATTTACAAATGATAGGTGAGTATGGAGTATGGATTCCACCTCTAGCAATTGGTAATATTATACTCTCTCATGCTTGGAAGGTATACAAATTCTCTGTGGAGTTTTCCTTTCTTTACAGTTCCTTTTCCTCGCGCTGCATTCCCTTTATTTACCCATATGCTGTTAGTGTACCAGGCACTAGGAATGAGGGCTGGATGTGGGTTTTACAGGTAAATTCATTTAGACTTCAATCAAATTTATTATCCCCACAGTACTCCTTAAATTTTTAATGATGTAAGAAATTATTTCCTTATTGGATCGTTTGTAATCTTCTCTATGTTTTATCTTGAAACTCGACGCAAAGTTCTCTAAGGTTTTCTACTCCTCAACAATATCAAGTTCAAATTATTTAATTTCTTTACTCTACATGTAGAGGTTATATATGAATTTCATTTCAAATATGGTCTTGTTCTAACCTATGGTTACCAATTTTAAATTTCTTGTAGGATCCTTAGAGTTTTATTCAAATTTTGGTTCAAAACTTATTTATATTGTAAAGATAGTCGCGCCTTTAACTTAGTTTGTTCTACATACAAGGACTCTTAGGGTTACAATGAGTTTTGACTGTTAAGATAGAATTCAAACTTTCTTCTGACTATGACCTGTGGGTTGGAACAAACATATGTAATGAAAATGATATATACTAGAGTTTGTCCGTTTCTTGTGAATTACATTATGTTTTGCTTCATATAGTTATAGTTGTCTTTCAAACTTTCATTTCAATATCGTTAGCCTTCAAAAACAAGATTTGTTTCTCTTTATGAAAGTTTGTATAGACTGTGAGATATTTTTCCAGTATCTTGACCGTGAGACATTTTTCCATTTTTGTTATAGTATTCATTCAAATTCCCTCTTTTCTCTGAAGTAATATTGGAATAGTAATTTTAGGTAATAACTTTATTGGGTTTGAGGGCTTCACTCATGAAGGATTTTCCTAGTCTAGCCATAGTTAGCATCCCCTGTTAAATAGTTACTTCCTTAGTTATAATTTTTCATTTTTCAGCGCATTTAATACTTAGGAGAAAGGTCTCGGAATCCATTTCATTATCGGTCTAAAACCCTTTAGGAAAATTGCATTCATTTATGATTGAAATGAATCATTTACCTTTGGATATGATTCTTAGTTTAAGTAAATTTTTTGCTAAATTCAATGTCGATGCATTGATATGATCCAATTATTAACCACATAATTATGAGGACAATAATTGTCGTTGTTTTGTTTTTGCTCTCAGTTTTGTTTTTTCTTTTTTTCTTTTAAGATAAATCTAGTAGACTAGAATAGTTCGTGATTGTTGGTTCTTACCAACTGGGCCTAGGAACTAAATTGGTCCTATATAGAACATATTTTGTACTCAGTTGAATTTGCACAACTCACCCCTTTTATTACACCATTATTATTTTTTTAACTTTGTTTATTATTTAAGAGTATACAATCCCAAACAAGAATTTTCTATTTTAATTCATTTACAGTCTTTATTTCTTGTTATTATTACTAGCATTACAAAGGAAGAAAGATCTAATTACCCTTTGGGTGCTGCAAATCAGCCTTCTGTAATAATTAGGTATCCATATGTAAAGAACAAGGATTGTTTTCAAATAGTGGCCTTGGCCAATAAGTTTGGAAACTAACTGATTTCAATAATAACCCATAACAGCATTATTGCATACATTAATTATTCTTTATTCTATATATTTCTACCTTTATAGTAATTCCATCACAACACAGTTGCCTTTATAATCATCAACACTGAACACTGAAACTTATAACATGGACTTACAAATTACAACAATTTATTTATAAGCAATCATTACAAACACTTGCCAGAACCTCACATTACAAAAAATACAATTAGTATTCTATCCTATGAAATTCACAAATTAAGATACTTGTATTTCTTAGGTTAGGTTGTGAGGAAATTTATGGAGGAGAAGACCACTCCTCCCAACCAATGAGAATGAAACAACTAATTATTTCCCCGAGCCAATTTCCCACTTCCATAATAGTTGTTTGACACTGACCTAGCAAGGTCTATCCAAAGGCAATAAGATTGTACAAGTCAAGCCCATGGCTCACATATTCAACAAGTCTGGTTTATGTATGCCACTGCCTTCATCTAGTTCACGAATATCTTAACTGGCATCATATTTCCTTCCCTTAACAACATCTTTTTCAAGGGATTAATCTTCTTTCTCTCCCTACTTAGTTTCCTCAAGTTCCTCTCATACCCTCTTGGCTTATTTTCCTAACTAAGATGATTTATCTCTAGGGAAATGGAGTAACTCTCCTCTATTATCTAGTGAGTGATTTTTTTTTCATTTAGTGTCTTTCCCTGTAAATTCCATGCCTGACCATAATCGATTTTTAAATAAAATAAAATTAATTTTAAACATCTAAATTTATACTAGGCTTTCCACATAGCCCATGGTTTACCAAGTCACTACAATAAAAGTATATTAAATATTTACTTTTAATTGAGGGGTAATAGATCTCCCCTCTCTAGAGGGAAACACCGTTCTCGATGTTTAGTAGCCCTCAAAAGACGCTGTAATATGTCTCATGCATAAAATCCTCATCCCAAGTAGCCTATTTCGTCTTACTTGCTTCCACTACACTTTTACCTAGGTGATTCCTTTCTTCTGAAGCATACACTATCTTTGATAGAGAATATTTAGAGGTTCGACAAGGAATACTCTATTTGGTCCAACCTACATGCATAGTCATTATGTTTGTCATTACTTTCCATCAATCATCATTTAAGAACATATATATTTCAAACATTCTTAAAAACACCATCAATTATTATTTATGAATCAAATATGGGTTATCACCATGTACCAAACCCAACAAGGGTTAGTAACCTGCACTTAATAAGAATTAGAAACATCATTGTAATAATCAATAATAATGATACATGATTTTTACTTACCCAATGGCTACGCCATTCGACAATGACCCCACCAAGTGGTTCCACTAAAATTTCAGACCATGGAAGTAGAAATTCCATTTGGCCTACTTGCACTGTAATAATAATATTTAGAAATCATTTAATGTTATCTTCTTTCAAGATATATTGCAACTAGTGAATTATCATATTAAGTAGTGATATTAATCTTCTATATTAATTCAAATGTGTATTAGTCATGCATAATTAAATTTTAGCATGCCTTCCTTTTCCTGCCATATTTAGAGTGGCTAGATTGTTGTGTATTTTGTCCAACCAACCTTAGTTATGCCCATCTAGGGCTGCTTTGCTACTCTCTTTTAGTGTCGACTAAGAGTCCACTTTGCAACATTCATTAAATTTGGATATTTTTCATTACGTATTATAGGTTGTTGGTGTAAATTATATGCAATTTTACTCTCATGTATAGTCGTGGGACTTTTCTACTAGTCCTTTTCTTGTATATCACATCCCAACATGTTTTTCACTTCATTCAACCATATATTACTTTATTATAATTGACATGTGAGGTTCGGTGGAATGTTAATAAATAGTATTTTCTCCTCAACATAGGAATAGTCAATTATCCTACAAGACCACTCACACAATAATCATATTTGTTATATTTATTTTTGGTTTATTTATGTTTGAGGAAGAATTTTCTAACCTTGTCCCAATGATGGATTGTAACCAATGATCGGTACTTTAGACAACAACATAATTTGATGATATCAAATATGTCACAACAAAACATTACCAACATTCTAAAGCAATTACTTCAACTTACTACTTCTCGGTAGATATTATCTTTGTGTTTGGTTCAAGTGGATTTGGTTCTAACCACATTAATTATCCTCTAATCTTTACATGTAGAAGGCTTAACACACATTTTATAATTCATTGTTTTCGTTATTTATTACCCTTCCTTTTTTACTTTTCCTATTAGACTATGACAATTCTAGGCCTCATCGTAGAGTAATACGACATGCTTATGATCCACAAAAGATAATAAGTGAACTACATTCCTGAATTTCACAACCATACTATTTCCCTTGACCATGAATTTTCACAAATCCCTTTTTGGGTTTACATCCCTTTGTATATTGCAAATTATTTCTTAAAGTGTGTGCGGTTACATGTGCCCTAGCTACAAGGTGCTTCCTGTTTCATATTCCATGTCTATTAGTAGCCTCAACACATGATCTTAGTTTAGTTATCTTTACATATTGGTTTTTCTAATCATATGTTCATTCTAATGAATCATTTGACCAAACTTCACTTGTGTCTATAGAAGTTGTTGTAACCTATTCTGTAGGTTGTACATTTTACTTTTGTATTATATTATATTAATATATTATTATATATTATTTTTTATATATATATATTAAAGAAAAAAAGATTTAGAAAATAGAAAAATAAAGGGGATATAAAAAATAGAAAGATAAAAAAGAAAAAGAAATAAATTCCCATTGAATAGGTGCACTAATTTAAAATGTCACCATAGATTTAATTAGTTGTTAAATTATCATTTAAGCACTGTTTATTAGTTAATTAAATCTTTAATAAAGTGTGGTTTGATCTTTTTGTCCCATATTTTAATTATCATGCTTTTTCCAACCATTAAGATGTTCGTCGCCCAAATCAACGTCTAGGGGTACGTTTCAGAACCTTCCCCCCCCCCCCCCCTAGTGGCGCTTTCGACATTTAACAAGTAGGGGAGGGTTCGAAAAGATGAATGATCAAACTCACCTCCTCCAATGTGTCACCCATACATACATTTCAGGCTTCCCTCTCCAAATCCACAATCCACCTACCCCCCAAAAACTACCGCTTATTTGTTTTCGCTTCTGTAAAATATCTAATCACCACTCTCCCTGCACCATCTATCACCCTTTAAGTTCTTCCAAATGTATTAGGCTATTATAACATTCGATCATTCCCCCAGGAGAACTACATTACCATAGTAAAATCCCCACTCCTATCGATGGTTATTACTCAAACGATTAATACCTTCATACAATGAAAAAACATAGGCATTTTTCTCCATTTATTTTTTTTATTTCATCTAGTAGCTGCACAAGTCCACTAAAAATAGTACCAACAAACAACATTCATCACTACACCAACCAATCAAGCACCTGGTAAAAAATTAGCCCTTAATCAATTTTTAGCCGTTGGAGTCTTTGCTCAAACTATTTAACATGCTAAGCTAGATCTGTTTCTTCAACTTGTCTTGACGATGAACCACACTAGTTGGTTCGAAACACGTTGGCAAATGAAATTTTATGTGATTTACGCTGAAGAATCTCTCGTAATTAAAACAACAATATTTTATCTAATTTCATCTTCACCATGTCTGCTTCTAAAGGAAAGTCCAAAGTACTTGCAGAAAAGCCATCGGTAACCCCTGCTATAGACTTAGACAAACTGCCCTTAGTTGACAAATAATGCAAGATTTTTGAAACCCAATGGGAGTTTGATTTCCATGAACTTCATAATTGGTCTAAACAGAAATTCTTAGATGCTGGCGATGAATTGACTATATGGGACTCCTTTCTTCCTCGATTAATTTTCCCTCAAATGCATTCATTCCTCGAGTTTGTAGCCTAGTGTCATTTTAGGTATATTCTAAGTCAGAGGGCCATTATAAACCAAAAAAATGATATTATGTTTACACTATTGCCGAATTCTATATACAAAATGATTCAAATTGAACCCCCGTCTCCTGTACATCCTCTTTTTGTAGATTCTCTCATGGAAATCTATCATAAAATTACTTTTCCTCAGAGAGCAAACATTTTTGATATATTTTTACCTAAAAATAAAGAATTACAAAGAACAAATCCTCCACACCATTCCTCAACATTTCCAGATATGAATAGACATTTTTGTCAGTGGTTTCATGTCTATTAGGTTATCCAACTAATGAGTTGGTTTGTGAAGTTTTTTTGGATGCCTATTAATTTTTTCAGTAGGTGATAAACCATCACTTATCTTCAACTATAGTCAATTTTTGGTAGAAGCTATCCATGATCAGTTTCTGAAGTTTTATACTAAATAAACCTTCAAATACAAATCAGTTCTTGTGTACTTGTTCTAGTTTTATCAAGTAGATAAATTTCAGTTTCCATTACAGAAGCTAGATGAGTAGGGAAATCCTTAGACTGTAATTCATTGGACTTCCTCGGTAAGCAAGAACACCAATGAATTTTCTTTAAGTGATCATACAAATCAATTTCTATATATGGATTCATGCTTTCTCAGTAGTGATGTTGTTCCTAGCATTTCACATGAAATCAAAATAATTCTTCACCATAGTGAGAACACAAAAACTATAGATTGGTATCTATATCAAAATTACATAGAAATCAGAGTATATGTATGTGAGCTTCCTCCATACAAACTGCCAAAATTTGGGCCAATCAATATTTTTGCATTGGAATATATCAGGCACATGATGAACATGGATGAGTTTCATTTTGCTTCAACTAAAAATAATTCTCAATTCAAGTTGAAAGCATAGATTGGGCCATTTGTTCGCAACACTAGAGAAGCAATGAAGGAGGAAGTCCTTCTCTTGAAACAAATATAGAATAGAATAGGGTTAATATAGAATAGAATTTGAATAAAAGGTTTTGACCCATTTAATGAATGAAATGTAAAGTTATTAAAAATTACTTAATTGTAATGCTATGAAAAATGTGAATGTTGGAAATCCCTCTAACTTATTATTTAGTTATATTTTTTATAAAATTTGAAACTTATAAGAAAGTCATGTTGGATGGGTATAAATCACTTGTAAAATAATGAAAAATAATATATAAGAAAATCTTAATAAGAGGTTTTGACCTATTTAATAACATAATTGTAACATTATGAAAAAATGTCAATGTTGAAAATGACTTTAACTTATTATTAAATATAAGTTAAAATTATATTTTAAAAAAATTTGATACCTTAATTGTTCTACATCGATCCAAAATTTAATATAACTTTAATAGGATCATTGGATTGAGCCCTCACATTGTCCTTGTATATTTTGTTTAAGGTTTTGTTTCTTTTGTCTAGCATAGGCTATTGTTCATATATACTTCTATTGAAATGGACGCATCTATTTTTAAACCTTTAACATTTCTGGGTTGTATCCATAGAATATAATTGTACTTATATCATTCATTGGAACCTTAGTTATTTTATCAAATGTTCGTTGACGAGGTTGGAACTTTCTCTTTCTCGACTCCACAACTGGCGCTATTATCCACAACTGGCGCCATTATGTGACTCGGCGAAAAGAGGCATCATGATCTATGTCAAGATCATCGACTCTTCTTCCAGGTTTCTAATCCTATAGCCGAGGCAACAAATGGGTGGTTAGGGTAACCAACACCTCCAAGTGAAAAACCCTCCAAATCAGTTGCAACCCTCACCGGCAAGGGTTTGGGCTCTGTAGTGACTCGTATAGTATACTATTGTTTTGGTGAAAACGTATGCTTAATAACTTTCCAGTCACATGTTCAATAAGGTAAGTAATTTTAATCAAGGGTTATTGCCATATTTCTTTCAAATTCCTCATGGTTTCTATAACTTTTAATAATTTGGGTTAACATTTACAAATGATAGGTGAGTATGGAGTATGGATTCCACCTCTAGCAATTGGTAATATTATACTCTCTCATGCTTGGAAGGTATACAAATTCTCTGTGGAGTTTTCCTTTCTTTACAGTTCCTTTTCCTCGCACTGCATTCCATTTATTTACCCATATGCTGTTAGTGTACCAGGCACTAGGAATGAGGGCTGGATGTGGGTTTTACAGGTAAATTCATTTAGATTTCAATCAAATTTATTATCCCCACTATACTCCTTAAATTTTTAATGATGTAAGAAATTATTTCCTTATTGGATCTTTTGTAATCTTCTCTACGTTTTATCTTGAAACTCGACACAAAGTTCTCTAAGGTTTTCTACTCCTCAACAATATCAAGTTCAAATTATTTAATTTCTTTACTCTACATGTAGAGGTTATAGATGAATTTCATTTCAAATATGGTCTTGTTCTAACCTATGGTTACCAATTTTGAATTTCTTGTAGGATCCTTAGAGTTTTATTCAAATTTTGGTTCGAACCTTATTTATATTGTAAAGATAGTCGCGCCTTTAACTTAGTTTGTTCTACATACAAGGACTCTTAGGGTTACAATGAGTTTTGACTGTTAAGATAGAATTCAAACTTTTTTCTGACTATGACCTGTGGGTTGGAACAAACATATGTAATGAAAATGATATACACTAGAGTTTGTCCGTTTCTTGTGAATTACATTATGTTTTGCTTCATATAGTTATAGTTGTCTTTCAAACTTTCATTTCAATATCGTTAGCCTTCAAAAACAAGATTTGTTTCTCTTTATGAAAGTTTGTATAGACTGTGAGATATTTTTCCAGTATCTCGACCGTGAGATATTTTTCCATTTTTGTTATAGTATTCATTCAAATTCCCTCTTTTCTCTGAAGTAATATTGGAATAGTAATTTTAGGTAATAGCTTTATTGGGTTTGAGGGCTTCACTCATGAAGGATTTTCCTAGTCTAGCCATAGTTAGCATCCCCTGTTAAATAGTTACTTCTTTCGTTATAATTTTTCATTTTTTCAGCGCATTTAATACTTAGGAGAAAGGTCTCAGAATCCATTTCATTATCGGTCTAAAACCCTTTAGGAAAATTGTATTCATTTATGATTGAAATGAAGCATTTACCTTTGGATACGATTCTTGGTTTAAGTAAATTCTTTGCTAAATTCAATGTCGATGCATTGATATGATCCAATTATTAACCACATAATTATGAAGACAATAATTCTCGTCGTTTTGTTTTCGCTCTCAGTTTTTTTTTTTTTAAGATAAATCTAGTAGACTAGAATAGTTCGTGATTGTTGGTTCTTACCAACTGGGCCTAGGAACTAAATTGGTCCTATATAGAACATAGTTTGTACTCAGTTGAATTCGCACAAATCACCCCTTTGATTACACCATTATTATTTTTTAAACTCTGTTTATTATTTAAGAGTATACAATCCCAAACAAGAATTTTCTATTTTAATTCATTTACAGTCTCTATTTCTTGTTATTATTACTAGCATTACAAAGGAAGAAAGATCTAATTACCCTTTGGGTGCTGCAAATCAACCTTCTGTAATAATTAGGTATCCATATGTAAAGAACAAGGATTGTTTTCAAATAGTGGCCTTGGCCAATAAGTTTGGAAACTATTTGCTTACAATAATAACCCATAACAGCATTATTGCATACATTAATTATTCTTTATTCTATATATTTCTACCTTTATAGTAATTCCATCACAACACAGTTGCCTTTATAATCATCAACACTGAACACTGAAACTTATAACATGGACTTACAAATTACAACAATTTATTTATAAGCAATCATTACAAAGACTTGCCAGAACCTCACATTACAAAAAATACAAATAGTATTCTATGCTATGAAATTCACAAATTAAGATACTTGTATTTCTTAGGTTAGGTTGCGAGGAAATTTATGGAGGAGAATACCACTCCTCCCAACCAATGAGAATGAAACAACTAATTATTTCCCCGAGCCAATTTCCCACTTCCATAATAGTTGTTTGACACTGACCTAGCAAGGTCTATCCAAAGGCATTAAGATTGTACAAGTCAAGCCCATGAGCTCACAGATTCAACAAGTCTGGTTTATGGATGCCACTGCCTTCATCTAGTTCAAGAATATCTTAACTGGCATGATATTTCCTTCCCTTAACAACATCTTTTTCAAGGGATTAATCTTCTTTCTCTCCCTACTTAGTTTCCTCAGGTTCCTCTCGTACCCTCTTGGCTTATTTTCCTAACTAAGATGATTTATCTCTAGGGAAATGGAGTAACTCTCCTATATTATCTAGTGAGTGATTTTTTTTTCATTTAGTGTCCTTCCCTGTAAATTCCATGCCTGACCATAATCGATTTTTAAATAAAATAAAAATACTTTTAAACATCTAAATTTATACTAGGCTTTCCACATAGCCCATGGTTTACCAAGTCACTACAATAAAAGTATATTAAATATTTACTTTTAATTGAGGGGTAATAGATCTCCCCTCTCTAGAGGGAAACACCGTTCTCGATGTTTAGTAGCCCTCAAAAGACACTGTAATATGTCTCATGCATAAAATCCTCATCCCAAGTAGCCTATTTCGTCTTACTTGCTTCCACTACACTTTTACCTAGGTGATTCCTTTCTTCTGAAGCATACGCTATCTTTGATAGAGAATATGTAGAGGTTCGACAAGGAATACTCTATTTGGTCCAACCTACATGCATAGTCATTATGTTTGTCATTAGTTTCCATCAATCATCATTTAAGAACATATATATTTCAAACATTCTTAAAAACACCATCAATTATTATTTATGTATCAAATATGGGTTATCACGATGTATCACAACCCAACAAGGGTTAGTAACCTGCACTTAATAAGAATTAGAAACATCATTGTAATCATCAATAATAATGATACATTATTTTTACTTACCCAATGGCTACACCATTCGACAAGGACCCCACCAAGTGGTTCCACTAAAATTTCAGACCATGGAAGTAGAAATTCCATTTGGCCTACTTGCACTGTAATAATAATATTTAGAAATCATTTAATGTTATCTTCTTTCAAGATATATTGCAACTAGTGAATTATCATATTAAGTAGTGATATTAAGCTTCTATTTTAATTCAAATGTGTATTAGTCATGCATAATTAAATTTTAGCATGCCTTCCTTTTCCTGCCATATTTAGAGTGGCTAGATTGTTGTGTATTTTGTCCAACCAACCTTAGTTATGCCCATCTAGGGCTAATTTACTACTCTCTTTTAGTGTCGACTAAGAGTCCACTTTGCAACATTCATTAAATTTGGATCTTTTTCATTACGTTTATAGGTTGTTGGTGTAAATTATATGCAATTTTACTCTCATGTATAGTCGTGGGACTTTTCTACTAGTCCTTTTCTTGTATATCACATCCCAACATGTTTTTCACTTCATTCAATCATATATTACTTTATTATAATTGACATGTGAGGTTCGGCGGAATGTTAATAAATAGTATTTTTTCCTCAACATGGGAATAGTCAATTATCCTACAAGACCACTCACACAATAATCATATTTGATATATTTATTTTTGGTTTATTTATGTTTGAGGAAGAATTTTCTAACCTTGTCCCAATGATGGATTGTAACCAATGATCGGTACTTTAGACAACAAGATAATTTGATGATATCAAATATGTCACAACAAAACATTACCAACATTCTAAAGTAATTAGTTCAACTTACTACTTCTCGGTAGATATTATCTTTGTGTTTGGTTCAAGTGGATTTGGTTCTAACCACATTAATTATCCTCTAATCTTTACATGTAGAAGGCTTAATACACATTTTATAATTCATTGTTTTTGTTATATATTACCCTTCCTTTTTTTCTTTTCCTATTAGACTATGACAATTCTAGGCCTCATCCTAGAGTAATACGACATGCTTATGATCCACAAAAGATAATAAGAGAACTACATTCCTGAATTTCACAACCATACTATTTCCCTTGACCATGAATTTTCACAAATCCCTTTTTGGGTTTACATCCCTTTGTATATTGCAAATTATTTCTTAAAGTGTCTGCGGTTACATGTGCCCTAGCTACAAGGTGCTTCCTGTTTCATATTCCATGTCTATCAATAGCCTCAACACATGATGTTAGTTTAGTTATCTTGACATATTGGTTTTTCTAATCATATGTTCATTCTAATGAATCATTTGACCAAACTTCACTTGTGTCTATAGAAGTTGTTGTAACCTATTCTGTAGGTTGTACATTTTATTTTTGTCAATATCTATATATATATATATATATATATATATAAAGAAAAAAAGAATAATAGAAAAAAGAGAAAAATAAAGGGGATATAAAAAATAGAAAGATAAAAAAGAAAAAGAAATAAATTCCCATTGAATCGGCGCACTAATTTAAAATGTCACCACAGATTTAATTAGTTGTTAAATTATCATTTAAGCACTGTTTATTAGTTAATTAAATATTTAATAAAGTGTGGTTTGATATTTTTGTCCCATATTTTAATTATCATGCTTTTGCCAACCATTAAGATGTTCGTCGACCAAATCAACGTCTAGGGGTACGTTTCAGAACCCACCCCCCCTAGTGGCGCTTTCGGCATTTAACAAGTAGGGGAGGGTTCGAAAAGATGAATGGTAAAACTCACCTCCTCCAATGTGTCACCCTTACATACATTTCATGCTTCCCTCTCCAAATCCACAATCCACCTACCCCCCAAAAACCACCGCTTATTTGTTTTCGCTTCTGTCAAATATCTAATCACCACTCTGCCTCCACCATGTATCACCCTTTCATTTCTTCCAAATGTATTAGGCTATTATAACATTCGATCGTTCCCCCAGGAGCATTACATTACCATAGTAAAATCCCCACTCCTATCGATGGTTATTACTCAAACGATTAATACCTTCATACAATAAAAAAACATAGGCATTTTTCTGCATTTATTATGTTTATTTCATCTAGTAGCTGCACAAGTCCACTAAAAATAGTACCAACAAACAACATTCATCACTACACCAACCAATCAAGCACCTAGTAAAAAATTATCCGTTAATCAATTTTTAGCCGTTGGAGTCTTTGCTCAGACTATTTAAAATGCTAAGCTAGATCTGTTTCTTCAACTTCTCTTGACGATGAACCACACTAGTTGGTTCGAAACGCGTTGGCAAATGAAATTTTATGTGATTTATGCTGAACAATCTGTCGTAATTAAAACAACAATATTTTATCTAATTTCATCTTCACCATGTCTACTTCTAAAGGAAAGTCCAAAGTACTTGCAGAAAAGCCATCACTAACCCCTGCTATAGACTTAGACAAACTGCCCTTAGTTGACAAACAATGCAAGATTTTTGAAACCCAATGGGAGTTTGATTTCCATGAACTTCATAATTGGTCTAAACAGAAATTCTTAGATGCTGGTGATGAATTGAGTATATGGGAGTCCTTTCTTCCTCAATTAATTTTCCCTCAAATGCATTCATTCGTCGAAATCGTAGCCTAGTGTCATTTTAGTTATATTCTAAGTCAGAGGGCCATTATAAACCAAAAAAATGATATTATGTTTACACTATTTCCCAATTCTATATGCAAAATGATTCAAATTGAACCCCCGTCTCCTGTACATCCTCTTTTTGTAGATTCTCTCATGGAAATCTATCATAAAATTACTTTTCCTTAGAGAGCAAACATTTTTGATATATTTTTACCTAAAAATAAAGAATTACCAAGAACAAATCCTCCACACCATTCCTCAACATTTCCAGACATGAATAAACATTTTTGTCAATGGTTTCATGTCTATTAGGTTATCCAACTAATGAGTGGGTTTGTGAAGTTATTTTGGATGCCTATTAATTTTTTCAGTAGGTGATAAACCATCACTTATCTTCAACTATAGTCAATTTTTGGTAGAAGCTATCCATGATCAGTTTCTGAAGTTTTATACTAAATAAACCTTCAAATACAAATCAGTTATTGTGTACTTGTTCTAGTTTTATCAAGTAGATAAATTTCAGTTTCCATTACAGAAGGTAGATGAGTAGGGAAATCCTTAGACTGTAATTCATTGAACTTCCTCGGTAAGAAAGAACACCAATGAATTTTCTTTAAGTGATCATACAAATCAATTTCTATATATGGATTCATGCTTTCTCAGTAGTGACGTTGTTCCTAGGGTTTCACATGAAATCAAAATAATTCTTCACCATAGTGAGAAGACAAAAACTATAGATTGGTATCTATATCAAAATTACATAGAAATCAGAGTATATGTATGTGAGCTTCCTCCATACAAACTGCCAAAATTTGTGCCAATCAATATTTTTGCATTGGAATATATCAGGCACATGATGAACATGGATGAGTTTCATTTTGCTTCAGCTAAAAATAATTCTCAATTCAAATTGAAAGCATAGATTGGGCCATTCGTTTGCAACACTAGAGAAGCAATGAAGGAGGAAGTCCTTCTCTTGAAATAAATGAAGTTTAAATTAAGCTTTACCTAGTCTTAGGATCCCTTGGGGATTATTTCTAAGTTAAGGGTAGAACAAAAAACTACACCTTATGCACACACTCCGAGACTAGATAGAACAATACATGAATAGAGAAGAGTGGCAGGAAAATACATTGCAGGAAGTAGAGGAGTAGGTTTGCATTTCAACAACATCACAGAGTCCAGTTGTTATAGACATATTTGGGCACTGCGACCCCAATCATATATGTCCATAAACCAAGGGCTTCTCAGTCCCTAAAATTTTTGTTTCATACCCTAAAGAAACAAGGTCAACTGATTACAACATCTCTTAGAAGTTCTCCATGGAAAACAGCTCAAAACTGGTCAAAATTGGACCATATAGACTGTTCAGTGGTAAGGGTGTGATTCATCTCACTTGCAACATGAAAAAAGTGTGATGCATACTAAAAATACCTTTTGTAAGGTGCGATGGGCGAGACTATACAAATGGCAAAGATAGTTTGCAAGGTGGATCATCATGGAATATTCCAGAAACATCTCGTGTGACACTTGCCTCTCTAAATTTGCCCAAGGATGAGTAAGAGATCATGAATATCCAAGTGGAACCAAGAACTATCGGAGAGAGTACACTAACCAAAATACCAGAAGCTAACTCACCCCACTGCAAACATCTATATATGGATCCCTCATCCTAGAGATCTAGGGGCTGGAATTTTGTATCTTGTAAGGAAGTATTGTTGGTTTCTTAGTGGAATATCATAGTGTTGGGTGATCTAAGCTTTTCATGAGGTGAAGAAGGGATTTCATGCTAGGAGGATGGCGCTAGGTTAGATCAATGGGTTGCAATCCTCTCTTCTACTCTTTCTATTAATAAAGCTATTCGAGTTTTCCTCCACATTCTTGTATGTTTGATGATATATGAATTTGTGTGGTCAATATATATCTGGTCCTATATTGTTTATGATTTTAGATCACATTACTTTGAAGGTATTATGTTGCTTTGACTTTACAGGTACTCTTTGAAGTGGGTAAGCAAGGAATGAGCTGCAAATATCTGTCAGAGGGGATAGGGAACAAGCAACGAACCAAGCCAAAGATAAAGGTTGGTATTTTTTGCTCCTCTCCTATCTACTTCTCATAAAGGAAAGCAAAAGTAACTTTAGTTTGTTTGTTTCTAACATAGCTACCCATCTTAGTGGGACTAACAACTTTTAATAGACACTATATTTCTCGATAACAAAATGGTGACTCCACTGGGAAGCAAATAGCTTGTTTGGTAGTCTATATTTGTTTGCTTTGTAAACTACAGATGGAGCCTGTAGTTAAGCCAACTAGCCTTTGAACTGCATTTGCTATGCAAGTGCAAAGTAGATCAATGTTGCTTCAGTCCATCTATGGGTTTTGTTTATAAAATGAATGATTGATTTGAAAACATCCTAATTTCCCTGGTGGTTGCTCAAGTAACCTCATTAGATCAGCCCCTGTGATTTGCATTTACTAACTATCATTAGCTCGGCCTAAATCCCTGAACTAAGCTACAAACTGTGACCAAAAACCAAGTTGAAGTCTCGTCCCTAGACCATCGCATCTTCTCCTCTTGATAATCTGGATGCATCACACCTCCCGTGTGTAGTAGGTGAGATGCATCTCTATTTCCCTCTGTTACAAGTGCGATGATCAGATGAGACTGTTTCTGCCTCTAGATTTTGGTTTTTCTTCACTCTCTTTAGCTTTATTCAGGATTTTTGATATCTATGATCAGTATACCACTATGGAAACTCCCTTCCTTTGCATTATTCAGTCTCCATTGTACAACAAATTGTGAGTGCTTTTATTTATTGCTCGCCATTTACTGTTCTCCTTCACAAATAAGTAGCTTAGTTGAACTGCCGTCTTTTGATTTGGAAGTGTCATAAGTGTCGTTTTTAGTTAAAGAAAAGAATCCTACTAATCTTGATCATTGATTACACTGTTACTCTTGTATTTGATCTGAATTAATAGTTTTTCAAGTGTCGAAAGCAGTTTTCAATTCAAAATCCCAAAGTGTCATAATTGTCTTCCTTTCGTCTTTTGAAGAGAAAATTGTTAGTATTGTCACTTTGAAAAGATAATTCAGATTTGTACTTAGCATTCTTTTTGTCATTCATACGTTAAGAAAGTAGAAAACAAATACATGCATGTGCATTTGCATTTAGATTGCTTCTTGATTTTGATTTAGGACAGTGCATGTAGTGTGTGCTCTCTGCTGTATGTTGAAATAATCTCTCTTCTCTTTCCTTAGTAGCTAGGATTTTCATTGCAAAAAGAAGAATAAATGATTGTTTATCATCTTAGATTGTATTTTAGGAATTGTATATCTACATCATGTGGTGAACCTTAAAGGAAAACTTCTTAAGAAAGATCAACTATAAAATAAATTCAATGAACATAAAAATGCTTTGGAACCTAATGCACAACACTTATATGTCTAGGCTAGAGACGTATTTCAGCGTCGTAAAGCCTAGTAACTATCGCTTTCATTGTAGGTTGGGTGATTCCTCCTCTTTGAGATGACAAGTGCTAGTACGCACTTGTGCTCCCACGTCCCATCGAGTATATATTGGGGGACCACAATAGGCTATATCCTTTATCCTTAGGAAGCAGTGTCTGCCAACCTATCGATCACAATGCATTGAACATAGCATTCAGGAAGATTGACTGCCGTACTATAAAAAGTATTATGCAATTTTGCGATTGGTTTTCTAATTCCTCTGTCTAGATTTCCAGAGTAGTCTCTTTCATTCCTTTTCAAACTCCTTAAAGGAAAAGGTCCATCTGAGCACTTGTAACTTCATGCTCATTAAAAATCGAAGGTGACTAGAGTCATCTTTAGCTTTTTCTTGACTCTTAAAACTTGAAAAAGCAAGTTGTGTCAAAGTGTCCAAAATTCTTTTAATTCAGAATCACTTTTTCCCCTTTATTTTGAGTTGATCGAGTAATTCACAATCATGGAAGAAAGTCAATAGAAACCCTATCGTTCGTGGATATTAACGAGTCAACCATCTTTGAATCTGGAAGCGAAACTATTCTGGACAAAGCAAACTCTTTTAACCATATCAAAGTCCCCTAGTTTGCTTGGAACTTGTGTTACGACATCATCAGGGAATCCAGTTACTCTAACCATTTCTGGTATCCCTGCCTTTATAGAAGAAGTTCCACGGCCACAAGAGGACATTATAACTAATCCTAATGTAACGGTAAACGCTTGCATTCTCGAACCGGCTCCATATACAACTAATTCGGAAGGTGTTACCCCTCCAAAATCTGTCGCTGCTGAGTCTATACCTTCTTCGGCACCAGAAATATTTTACGGACTCGATGGTCTACCTCTCCCACCTGGATTGATTGCTATAGAAGAGATTGTGGAGGATCCTCCATCCAGTACTCCATTGCATTTTGGAGCCGGGATCACCTTATATCCTTCTTCATCAGAAGTTAGTCTCCCTTCATCGCAAGTTCCTGTAGAATTGCTATGAAATCTTTTGGATAGACTAGATATGTCTAAACAACCATCGACATCTAGGACTGTGTCATCTTACGTAGCAGCAACAGAACTTCCTACTGCTACTCCGACGATGTTCGTTGGTGTACCATCTGTCCCAACTAGATCTCAACGGAGTCCATCCAGGGACTGTTTCGATATTATGGTCTATTCCCATTTGTTCATCCGGAATAATATCTGGAATCTCTTATGTTGAGTCTCAGAAAATTGATCCTTCACAGTGGTATCAATTTGGGCAGCCCGGTCCCGAAAGGTAAATCATTCCTTTGAGCACTGGATTGCTGTCATATGGGGGGCAGTATGCCCTTTCATTGTTCCATCCGGGAGAACAACCATATGAGAGTTCACAACAGAATTCGGGTCATGCTGGAATTACGTCCAGCGGTTGGGCGCCAATGCTGCCTCAACAACAAGGAGTTGTATACTCAATGCAACAAAGTCTACTTGTGTCAAATATCCCTGCTACATCGACTATTGTGACAGTGTTGCAAGTACTAGTGTTGCCTGTTGTATGCCAACCTCAAATTTCTCAGGTCGCAATACAACAACCTCTTGTCTCCACAAAGCAACCACAATCATCGGTTAATGGTTCCTTAACTGGAGTGACCCAAGCTCAAATGGGTATTGTTACCCCTCATCTTGGTCAAATAGCTAGTATTGGACAACAACAAATGGCTTCACAACCATGCATGGTATAATATCAACAACCACAATTCCAACAAGCTTACCAAGGATCTGAGCAATAAACCTTTGCGAGTAATGGGCAGCCATATATTCAAAATGGTCAACATCAATCATATCATAATGGTTATGCCCATCAACCTTACCAAAGTTATCAGCATCAAATGCATTATGCTAGTATGCAAAGACCCATTGCTTAGGCAATCCCATCTTAACCAGGGTATGCTTCGCCGAACCTAAATCAATAGTTTCCCTTCGTGGAAACTTTAGAGTTACCGGATATAAGTCGGATAACAAATGATCTAATTTCTTATGCCCCTTGGTGGCCGACGATTCCTCATAAACTTCCATCAGATATTCCTAAATTTAATGGAAATTCGGGTGAAGACACGTCGAATCATGTGATGACCATTCATCTCTGGTGTTCATCCAACACTCTAAATGATGATTCGATTAGGCTTCACCTTTTTCAGTGAATGTTAACTGGTCCGGTAGCAAAATGGTACATCGAATTCCTTAGAGCTTCATTTGATAACTCCAGTACCCTTGCCACAACCTTTTTAATCCATTTTTAGTTACCACTAAGGTACGAAACAGGAACAGAGCTTCTTACCAATTTCAAACAGATGATGGCCACTCACATATCTGATCATATTCATGAGTGGCAATGTCGTCGTAGAATGGTAAGAACATATGTTCCTGATCAGATGCTAGTTGAATGGTTTATTAAGTCATTGTTACCTTCTATCATAGAAGATGTGGCAAAGGGAGGGGTCATCACTGAAGAGCAAGTCATTGCTCGTGCGCAATATCTAGACTTGATATATACTCAGTCTGGCATGCTCTATGAAAAAGTCCTTGATGCTCCTAGACCAGAGTTTTCCATTCCTTCTCCTCCTAAATCAAACAAAGACTCTCATGGTGGCAATGGCGTGATAGGTACGACTAGCACAAAAACCGTAAAGGCTACATCAAAGAAAGCCCATACGGTTTCTAGTAAAAATGCAAATGAAGAACTTCTCGCCTCTGAGGTAAATGCCATGTCGAATGACAAAGACAAAGAACCGAAGCAACCAGGGGGAAAGAAGAAAAAGAAATGGAAAAAGAAGGAACAGGAGGATTCGTCTCCTAAAAAATCTTCAGCAAACCCTTCTAGAGAAAGGAAACCATGTCATCCATGATTTATATGCGATTAGGATCATTGGACGAAAGACTGTCCACATAAAGCTGAGGATAGGAAACTCTTAAAGAATTCAAAAACCTCAGCAGTATTGACTGATCCATTTCCAAACCTAGGAACCAATCTGGTTGCTAGTGGAAATGCTTCCCCGTCCCAAGTGCTTATGTTGTCCATTTCAAAACAGCAAAATGATGCTTTGATATCGACAAGGAATAAAGATTACGGGAATCCACAGCTATTGAACAACAAGGCTACTGATCAACCTAGTAGTTCGACAACAACTTCGACCAAAGTTGTGCCACCCATCATTCCTGAGCTAACGATAAAGTTGCCAAAGGGAGTAGTACACAAATCAACATTTAATCCTCATGCTAGAGCGACACAGAATTATAACATTGTAGAGGATCTGGCCCAATCACCGTCCTCTATGTCGACATTTGAGATAGTACAAAATTTCCCCTCCCAGAAGTAGGATCTATTATTAGTAGTAGGTGGGATTGACCCAAGGGATTCCAATCTTGTGACCTTTAATCATAAAGGATATGACCCACAGCTAACAACTCAACTTGCTTTCCTTATTCAAGTGAAAGCCCTCAACAAAACTATTCATCGAACAATTAATGATGAGGGGGCATCTACATGAATTATGTTAATGAGTTGCTAGAAAACTTTAGGCTCACCACCCTTCTCATGATCGTCGATGACGTTAAAAGCATTTGATGGATGAACATACACTCCATACGGAATTTTAAGTAACTTGCATGTCGAACTGGGGGGAAAAATAGTAGAAATTGATGTTTAAGTTATCGGCGGAAACCTTAATTACAACATCCTACTGGGAAGGCCCTGGATTTATGCTATGGCTGTTGTTGTGTCGACATACTTCAGAAATATTTCATTTTCCTTCCAAGGAGGAATTACAATTGTCGACCAACAAACATTTCTCCTCAATAGTTCACAAGTTATGGGAAGCATTCCGATGATCCACATAAGCTCTCAGTCGCTTCAAAATATCGGAGTAGGCCTACTAAAAGACCCTACATTGATGGGTACCTTTTCCCTACCACCTCCAAACAATCTGGTGAAAGTGGCCATGGTGGGAACCTGCTATATGGTGTCTTCCATTCAGAAGATGTTCGAACACGATGTTAGCATGGATCATCACCAGGTTTTTCCTCCAAGCCCAATAGAAATATTGTAGAAATCCATGTTTTCAGCATGGGAGGCAAACCCAAATCAACGCTCATCAAGAATTTGGATAGATAGGTCTAAGGAATATGGTACCTCTTCAGATCCTTGGTTGCAAGTACATTCTACAGACGAAGGAATTGTTCAATCAATGATGATTGACAGGGCACCATGGGAAGATTACCACCATCGTTCCCATCTTCTAGATCACAAAGAAGATTGTTCCACCAACCTTGATCATCCTTCAGTTTTTGATTTCCTATCAAATCCTGTAAATATGGTGGATTCCAAGCGAAACTTGTCCAATATTGAAAAGACTATCACCATCAATATATCGACCAAACCAAATGTCGTAGAGAATATTTGTGTCGGTAAATCTTGTTCTTCTTCAGAACTGGAAGTATATTATGCTCTCTTTCATGAGTTCAGAGATGTCTTTGCATGGTCATATGAAGAAATGCTAGGCATTGACTCGAGCATAGTTGAAGACGAAATCAAGATGTATCTAGATGTCAAACCAGTACGACAACGGCTTCGGCAGGTGCACCCAAAAAAAGCCGTTGCCATCAAGGAAGCAGTTGAAAAACTTCTCCATGTTGGTTTCATTTACCCGGTCCCTATAACCGATTCGGTAGCGAATATTGTTCCTATAATGAAAAAGCAAGGAACGATTAGAGTGTGTGTCAATTATAGGGATGTAAATCAAGCTTGTCCAAAAGACAACTACCCTACACCCTTCATTGACCAGATAATTGATGAATGCGCCGGATGTGAAATCTTTTCATTTATGGATGGATTTTTTGGGTATACTCAAATAAATATCCACCCACAGGACCAGTCAAAGACTGCATTTATTTGTCCATGGGGCACATTCGTATACTGCAAGTGTTACATAGTAATTTGTCACCGTTGGTCACCGTCCCCGTTACCCCTGTTTTCATATATTGCAGGACACATTCCGGGACCTGTGAGCAGTGACATAACCTAAAAATGTTTTCATTATGTTCCCCTAAGTATGTACTTCATGTTCCCTGAAGACACCTTCTGCAAATTATCCCTGAAAAGTGCCCTTTTTCCATTGGCGCAGGTACACAGTGTCTTACCCGCGCCAGTGACTGAGATCCTCAAAAGGGGGCGCGCCCATTGGCGCTCTGTCCTAGAGAAACACTCCCGCCAACTAAGTTTAGTAATGATTTTTGGCCAACGCGCACCCATATGTTTTTTCCTCTCTTATCATGAAGTTCTTTGAGGGAAAAAT
>APFE031501443.1:97038-120022 GCA_000404065.3 Pinus taeda
AATGATTCAGTAATCATTCAGTTTTTAGAGAACAACATATTGTCTAGATTTGGTTGCCCCAACAAGATAATAACAGACAACGCTGCTGCTTTTAGATCCAAGAAAATGGTGAATTTCTGTCACAAATTTCATATTACTTTGGGCCATTCCACTGCATACTACCCTCAAGGAAATGGCCTAGCTGAATCCTCTAATAAAAGCCTGATAAACATCATCAAGAAGGCATTGGAAGAAAATAAGAAGAATTGGCATAAGAAACTTGTGAATGCCTTATGGGCAGATAGACTAACAACCAAGAGATCCATTGGGGTCAGCCCATATGAGTTAGTCTATGGATTAGAAGCCAAATTTCCCTCATCACTAGGGGTTCCTGTTATGAAACTTCTTCAAGAAATTCAAGCTGAGCCTAATGACATGCAAAGAAGGATCAATCAAATAATATGTTTGTAGCAAACCAGAGATCAAGTTTATAGCAGAGTACAAGTTCTCCAAGAAAAGTTAAAGAAAGCTTTTGACAGAAGGACTAAGGCTGAAGATTTTAGCGTAGGTGACAAAGTCCTCAAGTGGGATTCAAGAAGGGAAGATAAAGGAAAACATGGAAAATTTGATTCTCTGTGGAGAGGACCATTTATTATCCAAGTAGTACAAGGAAACAACACCTACTTCCTTAAAAGTCTGGATGAAACTGACTTAAATGAAGGTCCTGTCAATGGCAGGATGTTGAAGCATTATTTTGACTATTTTCCATGCATATAGCAGGGTCTTTTCTCCTGTACGTAATCAGTTGTATATATTTTTTTCAGCATATAAATAGCTCAGTTCAAAAGATTGCTGTAAATAAGCAGAAAAAAGTTTTATATTCTAGAAGTTCCACATAGGTGATAGCCTCCAGTTTTGAAGTACAAAGAGAAAGTTTTCAAGTTTTGGTAGGAGCAGTCAAGGGCCAAGGCATTCTAACCTGTTGTTCTTGGTCTTTCAAAAGAAAAAACATCCCCAAGTGGAGCCACTGTTAGCTACCTATACCAATAGGTTTCATTTTTCACGATTGGCAAGGGAAGTGCCAATATGATCTACTTTGGTGATACCAAGATCTCATATTCTTGTGGAAAAAATATACTTGCATTTGTTGATGCTGCCCTACTTCTGGATGGGTGATCCAACAGCCTAAGCTGGGTCATGCCATGTTTCAATTTTTGTTGTAGATTAGAGAAAGAAATCTGTCCAAACAGCTCAATCTTGGCAGGTAAAGTAGATAGGTAGAGAATGAAGGTTCCCAACTGTTTAATCTGGGGCCTTGGAAAGCAATAATGGTAGTTTTAGATAGAAAATCAAAAGAAAAAATCCAAAGGAAAAGAAAAGGCACAAAAGGGTTTGCAAATCTAAGTTCACCCTCCTTGGAGTAACAAAAAATGCTAGGCAATAGAGTGGGTAGGCACAGGGGGTTGCAGAAAGCATGGTTCATGGCATTTCACTGGCCTAAAGCAAAGGTAAAAACATGGTGCCAGTACAAATGGCCTATTTGCAGCAGTCTTACAAAAGCTTAATGGAGCATGTCTAACTTCCAAATCACCCCCTATCACATTCATGACTAACATCCCTATGCCACCCATGTTCACAAAGAAAGTCAAAATCTGTTGCTGGTCCTAGTCTCTTTAAGAGCCACATTTCTTATGCAAAAATTCTTTTCGTTTTGATCTACTTCCTAAAAAATAAGTTGATTTCATATAAAGAACTTAGTATTCTACCCCCCTCATCCACCCCCTTTTTCATCCATATTAACTACTAACCTATCACTATGTAACTCCTTATACCCCCTATTCCCCCTATTACTATGTAAAACTTGGCAAAAAACCCAAAAAATCTATGTATCCCCTTCCCCGAGCATTATAGCTCTATGTATGACTTTGAAGGTCTTCAAGCGCTAAAACATTTAAGCGCAACCCAAAGAGCGCCAAAGAATTAATCCTGGGATTAATCTGAGATTTGCTCGGATAAATAACCTTAAACCCGTTTTGCGAATAAACCTTGAAAAACCCAGAAAAAACCCACTTTTATAAAGTTTCCGCCGGGCCCGCAGTTATAGAAATAATGATATTTTATTCCTCCCCGTACTTCGTATGGCCCGCACATGTTATCGACCCGTCGACCGTCGGATCTGGGCTTTCCCATCCGACGGCCCACATGATATCGGACGGGCCTTCATGACCGAAAGATACCTTCCGAGAAACTGTCAGAGGGTGACGTCAGGCCTCCGCCACGCGTCACCCCTAGATTTTCTCCGGTGGCCTTCTGACAATATCGCGACCGTATAGAAGGCGGTCCGAGAAAACCCACTTACCGCCCAACTATACAGCCGGCCCACGCCAGTGCCATGGCCGCCCACGTGACTTCCACTCAGCGCCCTGTCAGCACCCCCGACCGCCAGTGCTCCTACGTGTCCGCCATCTGCGCGATCCCCGTGGTCCACTCATAGACTGCCACGTCACCCGACCCTGACCCCACCTGATGACGTCATGCTAACGTCATCCAAAAAGCACGCCAATAGCCCAAAAGTCCATATTTTAGCCAATTTTCGCGTTTTTTCTCACTTTTGCAAACTGAACTACTGCTCACCTCTACATGTAATTTACGACCACCTGTCGCCAACCTGCAAAAATCAACCTGAAGGACGCTGCCGCCTCCCACCTGCCTGCATTTGCGACCATTGCCGGTAATTTACTAGGTATTTACCCAAAACATCCCCTCAGAGCTTGCTTCTGTCCATAATTCTACAACACTCAATTAAACAACAGTAATTACAACCAATTTACCAGTAAATTCCCAGTAAACTAGCATCCCTTCACAGTAGCAGGGTCAAAATTTGCCTACGGAACCCATATTCAGTCACCTTTTCTTGAATTCCCTCTCTGTCCGAGCATTCGTGGACTGAAAACCTGAAAGGCATAATTCACTGGAAAAACAGAGTTACCAGTCCCTGCAGTCCCTAAATTAACTCCCTTTGAGCATTCTACGCCATTTGTCACCACAGTTGCCTCATTTACCCTTACAATTGGCTTTACTTCTGCAAAATTAGCCCTCTGTGTTCTCTTGCCCACTAAACCCAGTTTCAGTACAAACTCACAAGTACTACCCAGCCATGGAAACACCAGTAGCCCTGAATGTTCAGCCTCTGAATGCCCCGCACAGAGAGCTAGAGTGGAAAGCTCTGGGTGATAGAGATTACCAAATGTTAGACTCGATGGCCATGACAACCAAATTCAATGTTCACCTCTTGAATGAGTTAAAGGCCCAATATCTTAGTGGGGCTAATACCTTAGGAATTTGGGACTCCCACATACCTATTTACAACCTTCCTCAAGTCAATGTCCTCCCAGACTTGATAAATCAATGCAGGTCGAGCTATGACCCCTGTCAGAGAGCCGTCCTCAGCCCTTCAGGCTCAGTATTGTTCCATATCACCCCTGAGGCCATCAATGAAATGCTCCACTTTCACACCACAAAACCCCTAACTCCTCTCTCCATCCATGACTTGATAATGAAAGGGGGCAAGCTGTCCAGTGATCAGATTGCCAGGATTAATCAGTTGTTTATTCAGCCTCAATATCAATCTATGAGCACTACCCCTCCCATAGCATATCAATATCTTAATGAGCTGGGCAAAATGCTGGTGGAGTTGATTAGTTACATCCTGGGTTATGGGTCATATGAGGATCTAGATGAAACCATTATGGCCATGCTATCCATTTTCTCCCCAGGAATGCCTCCTGATGTACATTATGATTTTGCCACTTTTATTGCCAATAGGATTCATGAGAAATTAATGAATCTAGAAAGGGAAAAGGTGCTTAAATACACCAGGTACATATATAATTTATTCTTGCTTTATTAGCCTGATGCCTTCCCTGTCCCTCTCAAAAAGCTAGATGCTCAGGGAAGCCCAAGGTCGGTTGTGTTTTGGTCTTCAGTCTGCCATATTCTAGCTTATTCACCTTACACCTACTGTGAATTCATTGACCTTTTCATCCATCCAGCTATGACCTTGTTATTGGGTGTCCCTCCTCCCAGATTGACAGAGGAAATGTAAAGAAGTCTTCAACTCTCAAAGGCCTAAATCATTGATGATTGGTACTTTTACCAACACCACACAGTAATTAGAATATATGGTTGTGAGTTCAATCCTTATAGGTTGCCAAAATATGTCCCTATGAGACTCTTTGCCCTAGAGTACTTTAGGAAGTTTGGAAATGCAGACTTTGTCCATTTCCAAAGCAAAAATAAGAAAGTGCAACTGAAGGTGAGAAATCAGCTAGGCCCTTTTTTGTACAATAAAAAGGAGCAAGGATGGAAGGAAGCTGATAGGATCCTAGAGACCCTCAGACTTCAAACCAGTTTCAAATGGGTGCCTTATGACCCTAATCACTTCATTTCCCTTAGGAGGATAAAATACAAATTGGGTGGCTATGCTCATGTGAAACTGCCTCATATTGAGCAGTATGCCAATGCCCTAAGCTGGAAAGAAGGCACCCTAGAAGAGCCAATTGGTAGGGAGCAAATGCTACAAAGAGAGGCAAGGAATCTCGAAAAGGAGGCTGACTTAGAAAATTGTGGACGGGTTTCTTCCTCCTATCAAAAGCAAATTGGAGCAGCTGCCTCATCTTCCACAGCCCAGCAGCAAGCAGCCGGAGTTGCCCAATAGGAATCAAACAAAGATAAAGGCAAGCAGGTGGAGCAGGAATAGCCACCTCCTAGGACAGAGCAGCAAACTAAACAGCAAGTGGAAAAGGAGCTTGAACAACAAGAAGAACATCAAGAAGAGGGGCAGCCTATGCAACAAGAGCAAATGGCTGAAGCCCCAACACCAATTGAGCAACAGGCTCAAGAGAAAATGCCTTCTGGGCAAGAAAAGGCAGTGGAGGCCTCAGTGCTTCAAACTCCACAAAAGGAGGAAAAAGGAAAGAAGAGGGACATAGAACATGAGACTCCCCTCACCACGTCAACAAATCAAGGTAAGAAAAGGCAGAGATTAGATCCCCTCTCTGAGGAAGAAATGCCTATGGGGCAATCGTTGGGAATGGGACCACCAAGTATGGAGGCATCTGCCAGTTCCTTTCAGCAGGAACAAGAGAGAACTATTGGAGGAGAGGTCAGCTCCTCAAGTCATCAAAGGAGAGCAGAGGTAGCCATCAAGCAACAGTTTATTGAGATCAAGAGGAGAAATGAGCCACTCAGGCTCCAAATCTACAACCAGTTGTTGAAGATGGCCCCCACCAATCAACAAAGGCTTATGTCAGCCTATGACATCACAGAGGGTAAAATGACCATGAGTCATTTCATGCCCACCATGCTGCAGCCACAGTCAGCTGCAGACTATATAAGAACCAACCTTGGGGTTCTTGCAAAGGACATCCACCCTATGGACCAAATAGAGCTTCACAAGAAAACGGGTGAGATAGTCTATGCAACATTGGCAGACAAAACAATGTTGGCTAATAGGTTGGAAAACAACCTAAATAATATAGCTTCCCAACTTGAGTTGGAGAAGGCATCCTCGCTGGCCAAAGACAACAGGATCAAGTCTTTGGAGGATATAATTATAGAGCTTGGGCATGAACCCAAGGATCCAAAAGCCATACAATCGCTGCTAAAGATAAGAGATGCAGACCTTGCAGCCCTAAGAAAGAAGGTGAAGCTCCCAGCAACCATTCACCCCCAAACAGATGAGGTTGCTCAGCAGAGGCAAGACTAGGAGGTAGCTACATTGCTGGTAGCACTGCACAAGAAACTAGTGCAGACAGAAGGGAAGTTGGAGGACACAGAGGCTGCACTGCAGGCAACCCTGCAGCAGAAAGAGGGAGGCCAGACTTCTCAGCCCCCTCCAGAGGTTACAAACCTTGAGGAGCCTCCAAAGGCTACCCCTCCTCCCATAGAACCGACAGCACCATCAACATCAACAACAGCACCAGCACCAACTACAAAGCAGGCTCCGAGCCTCGACATGCAGAAATTGATGAGTGAGATCTAGGCCCTCGAAGTCCAGATGACAGAACTGAATGGAGCCAAGGATAATTTGGCCAAGCTGAATGAGAAATATGACAAAGCCAAGAAAAATGTGGCTGAGAAAGGGTGAGAAATAAAAGCTCTCGAAGAAAGGATAAAGGAGCTGGAGAAAGAGCTCACCCTTGACAAAGTGGTGGCTGAGATCAGGACAGTTTTGTGGACCCACATTGGCCAATCAATAACGGATCAGTGGCAATACATTGAAACTATTCATGAGCAAATGGAGCTCATAGGCAAAGCACAAAGGGAAGTCAATAGAGCAAGGGCATCTCTAGGCAGTATGCCTGAGATAGCCAGCAGAATGATTAATGTGCTTAATAACCGGATAGGTCCTCAACTGGCAGCAATTGGGATCTCCAACAAGACAGAAACTATCCAGCTAATAAAGAGGGTCCTCACACTGAAAAGCCTGGTGCAGACATTAGATAGAAGAAGCCATGACATGCAAACAGAGGTCAATAGGTTCATGGAAAAATTTGCAACATTACAGGGCAGAGGTCTTCCTAGCTTGCTCAACAGTGCAGGAAAACTTCTATCACATGAGGTTTATGCAAAAAGGGTGAACACATTTTCCACCAATCAGATCAGTCAAGGATCAAGCAACTCACAGGTAACAGGGCCAGCATCTGGGCAAAGTCTCTATGACAGAGTAGAGAATTTGTTTTTTATTATGAATGAGATCAACCATTTATTTGAAGTGCCTCCGAACTTCTACAAATACACATAGGCAGATGAGACTTTGGATGCAATTTTGAGGCATCAATTGCCTACACAGGAATGGTGGACCTCAATGATACAGTTATTATTATAAATAGGGGGTTTTCATCAAAGTTTTATCACCAAAATATACAAGTCATCATATTCGGAAAGTATGATGCATATATTATGACTGAAAAAGGTGGAATGAGCCAACTCAGCAGGAAGATTCGGCCACCGAAAGCAACAATGACAGCTACAGCTAACAGGGCCAAGAAAGCTACAACATGACAGAGTATAAAGACACATCATTCACATCATTCAGCATTAAAGCAGAACGCTCAACCGACTCAGTCTCCTCCAAAGGTCAAGAAGAGGCCTGACAGCATTAAAGACCATTTATCTTACATTTAGAGTAGCAATAAATTTCTTATCTGATATTTTGTAAAGTTGGTGAGCATAGTTAAGTTATCAAATGACTCAGCATTCAGATATTTTGTAAAACCTATTGTATATATTCCCCCTCGCACAAACTTCCAAGGGGTTGTTGTTGGTTTTTGTTGTTCTCTTATGAAGAAATGAGAACTCGGCTGTAACTTTCAGAAGGATGATATAAATAAAGCTTGGAGTTTACAGGAACTGAGTCTTACTGGTGCATGCTGTGATTGGAACCATTGAATGCTACAGGATTCTAGTGCTATGGCTTAATATAATAAGTGTTTATCTATCTCTGTTAATGTTCTGTTGTTTGTTTTAACTCATGACTCTCACATATTGTTCTAAATCTAGGAAAGAAAGAAAAAGAATAGCTCAGGATTTTTCCATGGAGACACCCTGATCTCAATCTATCTTCATTATAAATATTTTTCTACAACTTCAGGTGTTTAAATTGGAATTCTTAACTGCTCCAATAATCCCTGAATATCTCACAGTCACTATTTAGTAATTCATTTATGCTACTGAGTAGAAATTGTTGTTCAAATTTGTATCACGCTGTCTGTAACTCCACTTACCATTGTTTCACTCACTAAATCGGAAAATTATATTAACAATAGCCATCTAGCCTTGCAGCAAAACTTTCTCCATCATAGGCACCAGAACTACCTCACATTTCTGAATCCATATGCCCAATGGTAGCATCTTCTACACATTTCATGCCCTTCTTACAACAAAAGTTCACCAACCAAAGTCTCTAACAGGAAAATAAGACTTTTAACTAGCCTAAAATCCTCACAACGCATCGCTGAAACTTAAAGAGAGAGCCCTCTCTAATTATAGATAAGCTAGGATCTATAATCCAAAGGTTGGTTAGGGGTTACCCCAGCCGTATTCCCTTGGGAGTCATAGGGAACAACTTGGGTGTTAACAGAAGGGACGTCCAATGGGAAGAAAAATGAAAACTCAGAAAATTTGATCCAATTTTGTTCGGCCGTTTAAAAATTTTAGAAGAGAAAGGAAAGAATACATTCCTACTCCAAAATATGGATGGTGGATAATTAGAGCTTCTAGTAAATGGTCAGCTCGTCAAACTCTATTTCTAGAATTAGAGGTACTTGTCTTGCCCCCATTGTAGATACTGGTGCGTGTATTGTATTTATTATATGAAATTCCCAGTTTTTGTTGAAAATTCCACTTTCAAAAAAGTGTCATTTGTTTAGAAAAGACCCCATGCCCAAAAGAGAAGTTCACAGTCTGCAGGTTCTCGACGCATTGCAATCCAATGCTCCATCCCCAAGTGGAGCCAATGTTATCACCTTCTGAAAAGAGAGTTCTAGTTGTACAAAGAGGGAAAAAGAACAAAGATGTTTGGAGCTAGCCTCCAAGCCATATGTTATCCATGATAACCCCTAGAAATGATTTTTAGTTTGATTAATCATTTGCATCTATCTGCCACTTTTCTTAAAGAGGTTATTGTGCTTTGCAAATTGTGTATGTTTTAACCCCGTAGAGAAATTACCTGCATACAAATTCTAAAACACATAAAATAAATATTGTGAGAGTAGAACACATAAAACACATATACATAGAGATTTCCCCTTGATCCCAAAACCAGGACTACCATCATGATTTTTCATTATGTTACTTTCAACGTTATAATACATATTTATACATGCCGAAGCATCCAATACCATGGACCGAAAAGCATCACATCCAATACCATGGACCGAAAACCATCGCATCCAAAAAACACATGTGAAAATCATGCACAAAACCATAGGTGGGTTTGCCCAACCTAACATAGGGTCCAAAACCAAACTTTTCTAAGGCGGTGCCCGAGACCCCATAAAGTGGGGTTACGGGTTCCCCTCAAACCCCTTGTTAACTACGTAGAAAGAATATAACACAACCGAACATTATCCCACTTGTTGTTTTCTTTCCACAAGGGGCCACAATAGAGCTTAGTCATTTTTCCAGCCTAGAAATGGCCATTGTCTCTGTACACCAAGAGAACTTCTCAGAGCTCATATATTTTGTTAGTGCATCTATAATATTCTTCAAAACCTTTTTAGCTTCTATCATATCCCTCATTAAGTGGTACTAAACATCAATGTGTTTTGTCCTTGAATGATATGTGGGGTTTTTTTCCAAGAAAATTGCACTCTGACTATCATAGTCTATCCTTATAGCTCCCTGTACTAACCCCATACTTGAACAAAATCTCTGCAACCAAACTGCTTCCTTGCTTGCATAAGTGGCTGCCATGTATTCTGCCTCTGTAGTTGATAGTGCCACTATAGATTGTTTCTTACACATCCAACTGACTGCACCTCCAAATAGGTTAGACACATATCCACTTATAGATCTTCTCTGATCCAAATCTCCAACCCAGTCCGCATCAACAAAGCCACGAATATTCAACATTCTGTCCAATCCTGATCTTCCTTGGTAGTAAAAACCATAATCACTAGTGCTACTCAAATTCATGAAAACCCGCTTCACTGCTGTCCAGTGCTCCTTCCCCGGTTTTGACATAAACCTGCTCAATACTCCCACTGCATGTGCAATGTCTGGTCTAGTATAGACCATTGCATACATCAGGCTACCGACTGCACTTGCATATGGAACATGGGACATGTCCTCTTCCTCTTCTTGTGCCTTGGGATATTGTTTAGTAGATAACCTCACACCTACAAGAATAGGAACCTTTACTGGTTTACTATCCTGCATGTTAAACCTCTGCAATATTGTCTCGACATACTTCCTTTGGTTTAACTAGAGCTTCCTCCTTGTTCGATCTCTTTTAATTTCCATGCCCAAAATATAATTTGCAGCACCAAGATCCTTCATGTCGAATTTGGAGGGAAGTTGGGTCTTCAAATCCTGGATAATTTCTTTTTCATTTCCAACCAGCAACATATCATCCACAGACAAGAACAGATAAATAACATGGTCACCATTTATTTTATAATAAACACAACGATCTACTTTTCTTCTAGTGAAGCCAAGTCCCAGTATAAATGTATCAAATTTTTGATACCACATCCTTGGTGACTGTTTTAACCCATATAGATACTTCTTTAACTTGCATACAAGTTCTTTCTTACCCTTCATCGCCAAGCCATCAGGTTGCTTCATGTATATTTCCTCTTCTAGATCCTTGTGAAGAAATGCTATCTTCACATCCATCTGTTATACCTCAAAATCAAAAGTAGCAACAACAGATAAAAGTAATCTAATAGAAGTTACCTTGGCAACAGGAGAAAAAATATCACCAAAATCAATTCCCTGCACCTAGGAATAAACTTTTGCTACCAACCAAGCTTTGTATTTCTCCACTTTTCCTTCTGCATTTGTCTTGTTTTTGAACACCCATTTTTTGCCAATGGGTTTCCTTCCAGCCGGAAACTCCACCAGATCCCAAGCCTCATTTTTGTGCAAAGATTCCATTTCATCAACCATGGCCTCTTTCTAGGGTTTTCCGTCCTCTGAATCTACTACTTCCTTCACAGTTTTGGGATCGTCATCAGTAATAGATGAAGCAAAATTTGAACAGAAAGAAGATGGACTATGCCTTTCAGGCTTTCTTCTTTCTCGAACTGATATTCTCGTAACCGGAGTTTGTGGCTCTTCATCTTCTAATTCCTCCTTTGTTGTAGAGTTTGATTCTTCCTCCTTTAGCTCAAACTCTATCTTCTTAGGTTCCTTTCATTGGACTTCATGTTTAATAACATCTTTCACCTCTATGCACGCAACATCTTAGTTGTACACAACCTTCCATGTGACTGGGTTCCAAAGCTTATAACCCTTTAAACCATCCTTATACCCAATAAAGATGCACTTTTTAGATTTACTATACAACTTGGTTCATTTCTCCTTTGGAACATGTACATATGCATCACATCCAAATACCCTTAGATGTGAAAGAGATGGTTTCTTACCAGTCCATACCTCTTATGGATTCTTATCCTCCAACACTAATGAAGGTGACCTGTTGACCAGGTAACATGCAGTATCCACTGACTTTGCCCAGAATTCATATCCTAACCTGGCACCATAGAGAATGCTTCTTTCCCTTTCCATCAATGTATTATTCATTCTTTCTGCAACTCCATTTTGCTGAGGTATATATGGAGTAGTCTTCTGCTATGCTATACCACACTTCTTACAGAATTCTTCAAATTCCTTACTACAAAACTCTCCACCGTTATCTGTCCTTAGCACCTTTATCATCTTCTCTATCTAGTTTTCCACCAAAGCCTTAAATTCTTTAAACCTGTCAAAGGCTTTATATGTCTTCTTAAGGAAATATATCCATGTATTCCTTGATAAGCCATCTATAAATGATACATAGTACATAGACTTACCCAGTGATGGAACCTTCACAGGTCCAAACACATCACTGTGCACAAGTTCTAATATCTCTTTCACGCTCTTACTACTAGAGGGGAAACACACCCGATTCTGCTTCCCATATACACAATTTTCATAGAAATGAAAATCCAGAGAGCTACTACTCATACCTTCTACCATACCTATACCATGAAGTATTCGAAGGCCCTTTTCTCCAATATGTCCAAAAACTTGATGCCACAGCATGGTATTCTCTCCAGAGACCACTAGATTTTCTATTCCACTTTCAGGAACCACAGAACTATTACACCCTTCAATAACAGTGCTACCTTCTAGCTTGTATAGAGTTCCAATCAGAACTTCGAGCATCAATACCAGTGCTCCCCAAACCATCTCGCAGGTATCCTTCTCAAACACTATTTTTACACCTACATCATCCAGCTTGCTAGCAGAAATCAGATTTCTGGCCAATGCAGGAATATGTAGAACACCCGAAGTGTTCTAACCCTTCCACCTTGCAAATTCAACTTTACTTTTCCCCGACCAATGATTCTAGACTTCCTATCATCCCCAAGAATACATGACCACCATCATATTTTTCATACTCACAGAACCACTCTCTATGGGGAGTGAAGTGAAAGGATGCACCTAAGTCAATCAACCATGCCTCATGATCTACATGTGTACTTGAAGAAGCCAAGTACACATCCACACCTTCATCTGAGGTGGTTTTCGCCTCTGTATAAGGAGCATCATCAAATCCATTTCCTTTATCAAGAGCTTTAGATTTACAGTCCCTTTTGAAGTTCCCCTCCTTTCCACATTTCTAGCACACCACCTTTACAGGTTTTCCTAGAGATTTAGATCTCCCTCTAGATTTAGATCTCCCACTCGATGATTTATTTTTGTTTCTGTTGTGGAACCATCCTCATACAGACAAGGCATCACCATTATGGCTCTCCATATTTTTCCGTCTCATCTCCTCTGTCAGCAAGGATGAGACTATTTCATCAAAATGCAAGGCAGTTGCATTGCTACCTATTGCAATAACCAGACTATCCCATGAATCTGGTAGAGAACACAACAAACTAATGCACTTATCTTCATCTGAAATTTTAAGATCAACAGATGCTAACTGACATACCACAACATTAAACACATTCAGATGCTTTATTAGTGAGTCTCCATCTTTCATCCTCAGGTTATACAGCTTTTTCCATAGGAACAGTTTATTCACCAAAGACTTAGATTGGTACAAAGTCCCTAACTTGTCCCACAAAGCCTTTGTCGTAGCTTCCCCTGATACATTTAACAATACTAAATCTGAGACACAATCATATTGTGCTCTTTGCCTTCTGATCCAACTTCTTCCATTCTTCATCGGTCACTCCCATTAGTTTAGTACCTAGATCTACTACGATCCACTGATCTTTATCCACCAGCAGATCCTCCATCTTGAGTTTCCACAACTCAAAACTCTGACCATTAAATTTCTCAATCTCTATCTTTCCACTGCTCGCCATCTTCTTTCACCACCAGAATCGATCTCGTAGATCTCCCATTGAATAGGGTCTACCATAGGCTCGAGCAAAACCCCTCAGCAACAAAGGCGTCCCCTGAAACCAAAACAAATCTGATACAAAATGTAGGTTTTAACCCCATACAAAAATTACCTGCATACGAATTCTAAAACACAGAAAATAAATAATGCGAGAGAAGAACACATAAAACACACATATACAAAGATTTTCCCCTGGATCCCAAAACTGGGACTACTAGTTTGATTTTTCATTATGTTCCTTTCAACATTATAATACATATTTGTACATGCCAAAGCATCCAATACCATGGACCGAAAAACATCGCATCCAAAAAACATGTGTGAAAATCATTCACAGAACCATAGGTGGGTCCACCCAACCTAACATAGGGTCCAAAACCAAAATTTTCCGAGGCGCTGCCCTGGACGCCATAAAGTGGGGTTCTAGGTGCCCCTAAAACCCCCTATTAACTACGTAGAATGAATATAACACAACCCAAAAAATTAGAGATTAAAGGAGGAAGAATAGGTCTAGTTTAAGCATTGGGACCCACAAACCATAATCTATATCGACCCTTTCCCTTTTTGTGATACATATCCACCCATCTCCCTTTTTAACTTTTGTGATTGCGATATTTCACATTGCAAAAGTTCTCCATTTATTTCCATATCATAAGTCCCTCCTCATATGACAATCGTAAAATTTCTCCACTGATTGCCATATCGTAAGTGCCTCCTCAGCCTCACCAATTACCATATTTCCTTTGCTCACCAATTGCGATAATTCTCTCCCCTGCCGATTGACATATCGCAATTGGGGATCGCAAAAGTCAAAGTCCCTTCTCCGTCAAAGTCCTTTCCAACTTGCGATTGCGATGTGTGAGAACCCTCTTGAATGTGATATTTTATGTATCATGATTTATTAAATTAGTCTGAATCAATGACCCAGATCAACGAACATTAAAACGTATATTTCGCTTTTGCTCAGTGGGAAAAATAGGGTATCTTTCAGCATAAATCGAGCATCACAATAATCAAATAGAGAAAATGGAGGTAATATTATGAAAAGATCGATTGCGATATCCTGTGTGAAATGATTCTCACATATCTGCAATTGAATCTGTCAAGGGGAGAAATTAAAGTTAATACTATGAAATGGTCGATTATGATATCCTGGGTGGGCCACATCCCATATATCAGTGATCGTAAGTGTCAAGGCGAGACAACAAAGGCAGGCATCAAAAGTCACCGATAGGCAGGATGAGTTTAATAAAGGTTTGAGTGTCACAGACACGAGCCCAAAGGTCTTAGCATCCATAGACTAAAATCTTGGCCGCAGCCCCTGGTCACATGAAGCAAAAGGGGCTAAAGTAGATCAAAATTCCTCGTCTCCTAAGGACCTTTAATGGAAAACCCTGATGTGATAACTCTGCAATAAAGTAACGTAAAAAATTAAAAGGGTGGTGGGTCGGAAGCTGAGGCATTTAAGAAAAGGGATGCAACATTCAAAATCGGTATTGCCTGACCAAGAAAGGCCCCTTGTGACATGAAACCAAGGTCAACACTGGCAGAGTAAATGAAGACATGGAAGCTCACGAGGACTTGATGATCCAGCATGGCACTCCACACAAAGGGAAAATGAATTACCATACAACCTCAATTCTCGTAATGTGGAATTAAACTAATAGTGGAATGCTTCTAGTTTTGAAGAATGAATGATTCGAGCAGTTAAGGAAGAAGCGATGGGAATTGATTGAGTGTCATAGATGACCAGATCGTGGGCAAGAAACAACCAAAACAAAGGAAATCCAAAGGATCGGCATGGAGAGATTTTGTTTGTATTCACATCTAATTATTGACCTATTTTGTAATCATGTAATGTGTCAACCATTTAATGAAGAAATTAATCTTTTGTAGTAATTTTTGTGCGAAAGATCCATCCCACACTGAGATAGCTAGTCGATTTGACAGGTAAGCCTCGACTAAAGATATTTTCTTGTAATTACTATTCAACGCTCCCCTTTGTAGATAAATAGTGGGAAGGAACACTTCACAGAGGTTCATAATTGTAAAGAAAGAACTACATGTTATTTTCAAGACAGTATGACTTTATGATATGCATCTTTCATAATATTAACGAAATAGTGGTGAGTCGTCCTTCGAGTACTACAATATGTCATCCCTCTATTAAATTCCATTATGTTCATGTTTCCTCTCTGAATTCATGTAACCGTAGCTTCTAGAAACGTTTCATATGCTCTTATAGATATATTTATATTTAATCGTTAATGCATGTGCCTATATGGATCTTAGATATTGTATCTTTAAAATTGCGCTCCATGAATCATTGTGCCCATCCTCTTTCATCAATTATGTCTACCATTAACTCTGATAAGTGTAGAATTCTGGAGGCTTCGAGATCTATGCGATAAGTGTAGAATGCTTGATGCTTTAAGCTCTACATGATGAGTTACTCTATCTCGTGATCTTCTCTCATTACTTTGTCAAAGCTTATTAAACTGTAGGTCCTTGAACTACTTGGCCTCCACTAGTTTATACATATATTTATGTGAGTTGTATATGTGAAGAAGTACCAGAAATACATGGATTATGCCTTCAGATGAATGAACTAACCCATGTTGTTTATTATATATATATCTATATACTATATCTATATATATATATATATATATAATATATATATATATATATATAGATATAGAATGTGTGTGTGTGTGTGATGTCTCCAATTTCCCAAGAATCATATGAGACACAAAAGATCTAGATATTCTAGGCATTAGTCTTGTAAGCAATCCAAGGTTGTTTGTGGAAGCGACAACAAGTAGTCAATATTAATATTAGACATAGGGAGTAAGGATAGAAATAAGTGAAAATTGAAATCCTTTGGTTCTCTAACATCAAGTTTACTAACATTCTTAGAATAATTGATTAATTTTCTAAGGAACCAAGTATTTATATAGAAAAATAGTTAGGGAGTATTTTTTTTTATTACTTCAAATGTTGGATTGAAATTGATGTACTAACATATCCTTATCAAGATCAATATTAGACATAGGAAGTAAGGTTTTTAGGAGGTGGGATTTATTTTGAAATGGTAAAAATTAAAATCCTTTGATTCTCAAACATCAAGTTTACTAGAATAATTGTTCAATTTACGAAGTTGCTAAGGAAACAAGTATTTAGGGAAAAAAATAGTTTCAAAGTATTTTTTTCCTTTAAATTCTAATATTGAAAGTTTGAAGGTTAAGACTTCAAATATTCAAATATCAAGGACCCGAACTCAAAAATTGAATTATGATTTGTAAAATAGTTTTACATAAAATTGACATTTAAATGGTTCCATCTAATAATGATAGGTATATGTGAAAGTATGTAAAATATATTATTTACTAAACCTTAATTGGTGTACTCCTATGCAAATAATATATTCATATAAGCATTGTACTACTCCCCATTTATTAAGCTAGGGACAAAGAATGGGAGGGGATTCCAAAACGACTCATTAGAGACCCAAAACATGAAATTAAAGAAACCATCTACTAACATATAAAATAATAATTTAAGGTGATGCTACTTTGAATCAGATTAATCCATAAAACTATAATAAATCCATGCATTGTTAAAAAAAATTAGTAATTCAAATTTTATTATCAAATATTTTTAAAAGTAATATTAATAATGAACTTTTTATTTTCATTTTTATTATTAGATAATTTAAAAATTATATATATAATAATATAATAATAAATATTTTTTTTATGAGATTTTTGGAAAGTTTTCTAGTTTATTTCCTAATTTAATTTGTCACAATTTGGCAAGGATTTATCTAAAATCACAAGGAGTTTGAGAGGTCTTGAATCTATATTAATTAAAAATCTGATTTAAAACAACACAAACTAAAATTTAGCACAAATTTTTAACTAGAAACTCCAAAAATTCACACTTAAAAATTACTAAAATTAAAAATATATAATTATTTAATTATAATAAAATTAATTATTATTAATTTATGAAATTATATTTTTATTTGTCTATTTATTTTTAATATTTTAGTAAAACTAATTTAAAGTTTCTTCATTATAATTATTTTTCAAAACTTCTAAAATGCACGTTTTCTTCTCAAATGTGAATTGAATTAAATTCTAAAACAAACTCAATTTCCAAAAACTTCAATGATGTATCCATATAAAACCGATTTAAATTAGAAGAGGAATACAAAGATCCAAGAGTCTATAGTTAACAAGGAGGCTGGACACCTTTTCAATGCGAGACAATATTCAGACCTCCACGGTTGCAGCACCCATATTTATGGCAGCAAACTTTCTGGGTAGTTTGAATTCAATCAACTCATTAGTGGACGGGTTCAACATATAACAAAAGTGACGATGAGAACTAGGGGCATAAAGTTTAGTCGCAAAAAGATGGCCACACCACTTTGCAATATCTTGAGAGTATTAAGAGTGGTAATTCTTTCCAATGCTTTATAAGATATGGTCGGATTCATTTTTTCTTTCTCTAGGGTTGGTTGTTGGTGTATATACTCTTATTTTGACGTTTCTTGATCCTTTTCTTCCTCCTCTCCACAATCAATGTAAAATAATTTATTCTCACTACACTTATGACCATTAATGTATTTTTTATCGCAATTGTAACAAAACCCCTTTTCTCTTTTTTCTTCCAATTGTTGTGGTGTAACCCTTGTAGGTTGTGGAAGGCTAGGAGAAACAGTGCTTCCATATTTATAGTTTTGAGGGGTAGACTTCATTGATGACATAATTTTTCTTTCCACTTTGTAACAAAGCACTTTTTTCTCTTTTTCCTTCCAATTGTTGTGGTGTTGCTCTAAAGAAGGTGTTGCTCTTTGTATCCTCATAATGTGCTATCATTTCCTCCATGAAAATTGACCACATAACAAGTTGTTTACGAGAAAAAAGCCCTTTATACCATGAAAATTAATCTTGCTCTAAATATAAAGCTGCAATACATATCTTTTGTAATAGTGGTACACCATGTAGATCAAAATATTTCTCCATCTGTTATATCCAATTTACCGGATCCTTTCAATAAAACTTCCTCATCTCGCTTTTTCTTGATTTTAGGAGCTCGATCTTGAAATGACTGTAACTTTGTACTTTCAGATCTTTAAGTTCTGATATTGCGACCTGGAATAGCCGTCTATGTCTTATTTCCAATACCACCAGTCTGATTGAATTTAGATTCTCTAAGAAAGAGTTAAGCACAATCTCCCAAGATGACCTGATTATATACCTTTTCATAGGAGCAAACTTGTATGAAGTTCCACATGTCATAGTTTTGACCTTAGGATCTGACAAATATACACAGGAAGCTATAGTTTTTCCTCTTTCTGTAACTTCTTACAAACTTTCAATCCGATCCTCAAAACGAAAGTTATGATTATTTTCCCCAGGTCACCTGTTTGGAATGTAATTTGGGAGTCTGCAACAAGGCCAAATTCCTTAGATAATATCTCCGCAAATATAGCAAAAAAATCTTCAAAATTCAGAACCGAGGTTCAAAACAATTTCAACCCAAATGGGTTTTGGTTTTAACATCTGAAATGTCGCAAAAAAAAAGTTATAGCAAAAATTCCTCAATGACCTATTTGGAGTAGCGAACCCTAGAATCCAAAGCTTTGATACCAAATGTTATGAAATCAACTCACTAAAAAGAGAGAAAAGATAGATCAACGCCTTAGAAATAAGCCTCTTCGACGGGGCAACCTCCTTTACATTACACAAATGAATAATTCTTGGATGATACAAATGTCAGGACCTCCTTTCTATAAATAGCAGACTAATGGGTCGTAATATAATCAGATTCAACATAAAAATAATAATGTAAGGACACAATAATAACAATAGTGGGCTTCTATGGGGCACAATAGTAACAATACGGGGACTACATGGGTACAATAATATAATAAGGGAGTTGTACTAATAACAATAAGGGGTTACACTAGTAGTATAGGGACCTAAAATTCTGCTAGAAATTCAATATCATCATCGAACACTCCACTACTTACTCTCCTTAAGGTAATGACTTGGCTGAGTCCTCAAACAAAAATGTGGTGAGAATGTTGAAGAATACCATCACTGAGAATCCGAGGAAGTTGGACTCCCAATTGAAGTTTTCCCTCTCGACTAACCGAGTAACTCCTAAATGATCCACTCGAAAATCGCCTTTCGAGCAAGTGTATGGAAAGGATGCAATCTTCCCAATCCAATTGGCAATGCCGATGGAAAAGTTACTAGAGGAGGTAGAGCAAGAGGTAAGTGTTTTGACATGAAGGATAAACCAATTGTTCGAAGTTCATGAAAACATAGAATAGGTGGGGGTTAAATTGGCAAATTACCATGAGAAGATGAAGTCCCTATTTGAAAATAAGGCCAAGGATCAAACTCTTCAGCGAGGAGATTAAGTTCTATGAAGGGACGTCCGACAAGAAGAAAGATGCAAAGTTGGAAAATTTTATCCACTTTGGTTCGGCCCTTTCAAAATTTTAGAAGAGAATGGAAAGAATACGTTCCTGCTCCAAAATATGGATGGTGGATCATTGGAGCTGCTAGCTAATGGTCAGTTCGTCAAAATCTATTTCTAGAATTAGAGGCACTTGTCTTGCACCCATTGTAAATACTAGCGTGTGTATTCTAATTTTTATATGAAATTTCTGGTTTTTGTTGAAAATTACACTTTCAAAAAAGTGTCATTTGTTTAGAAAAGACCCCATGCCCAAAAGAGAAGTACACAGTTTGTGGGTTCTCAATGCATTGCAATCCAATGCCTCATCCCGAGGTGGAGCCAATGTTATCACCTTCTGAAAAGAGAGTTCTAGTTGTACAAAGAGGGAAAAGGAATAGAGATGTTTGGAGCTAGCCTCCAAGACATATGTTATCCATGATAACCGGTAGAAATGATTTTTAGTTTGATTAATAATTTGCATCTATCTACCACTTTTCTTAAAGAGTTTATTCTGCTTTGCAAATGGGAGATTAAAGGAGGAAGAATAGGTCCAGTTTAAATTGTTTTGGATAAATTTCCATTTCTCTAAAAACCATTTCTTTCATAAACCTTGCCTTTCCTTTGAATATCCAACTCTAGTTGTCTTTTCGATTCCCATTTTAAATGTTTTAAAACATTTAGAAATTATGTTGAAACCCTTTTTAAGCAATGGGACCCACAAACCATAATCTCGATCGACCCCTTCCCTCTTTGTGATACATATCCACCCGCCTCCCTTTTTAACATTTGTGATTGCGATATCACACATCGCAAAAGTTCTCCATTGATTTCCATATCGTAAGTCCCTCCTCATATCACAATCACAAAAGTTATCCACCGATTGCCATATCGTAAGTCCCTCCTCAGCCTCGCCGATTGCCATATTTCCTCTGCTCGCCAATTGCGATAATTCCTTCCCCAACTGATTGACATATTGCAATTAGGGATCGCACAAGTCAAAGTCTCTCCTCTGTCGAAGTCCTTTCCAACTTGCAATTGCGATGCGCGAGAACCCTCTCAAATGTGATATTTGATGTGTCATGCTTTATTGAACTTTCACATCTCAACAATCGGAAACCAATATGAAATATGGTAAAAAGGCCCTCTCCTGTGTTGTTGTGATACTAATCAGCCCGATAAATGACTCAAATTGAATCATTCTGGATCAATGTCCCAGATCAACAAACGTTAAAACTTCTATTTATCTTTTGCTCAATGGGACAAATAGGGTATTTTTTGGCATAAATTGAGCATCACAGTCATCAAATAGAGAAAATGGAGGTAATATTATGAAATGATCGATTGTGGTATCCCGTGTGGGATGACTCTTGCATATCTGCAACTGAAATTGTCAAGAGGAGAAAACAAAGTTAATACTATGAAATGGTCGATTGTGATATCCTAGGTGGGCAACATCACATATATCGGTGATCGTAAGTGTTAAGGGGAGACACTGAAGGTGGGCATCAAAAGTGACTGATAGGTAGGATGTGTTTAATAAAGGGTTGAGCGTCACAGACATGAGCCCAAAGGTCTTAGCACCCAAAGACTAAAAGCTTGGTTGTAGCCCCTAGTCATATGAAGCAAGAGGGGCAATCCCAAGGATGGGCATGGAGAGATTTTGTTTGGATTTCCATCTAGTTGTTGACCTATTTTGTAATCATGTAATGTTTCGACCATAAAATGAAGAAATTAATATTTTGTAGTAATTTTTGGGTGACAGAGCCATCCCACAATGAGACAGCTAGTCGATTTGACAGATGAGGCTCGACTAAGGATATTTTCTTGTAATTACTATTCAATGCTCCCCTCTACAGATAAACACTGGGAAGGAACACTTCACAGAGGTTAATAATCATCAAGAAAAAACTACTTGTTATTTTCAAGACAGTATGACTTTATTATGCATCTTTCGGAATATTAAGGAAATAGTGGTGAGTCCTCCTTCGAGTACCACAATATGTTATCCCTTTGTTAAATTCCATTATGTTCATGTTTCCTCTCTGAATTCATGTAATTATACTTGCTAGAAATGTTTCATATGCTCTTACAGATTCATTTATATTGATTCATTAATGCTTGTGCCTGTATGGATCTTAGTTATTGTATCTTCAAAATTGTGCTCCATGAATCATCGTGCCCATCCTCTTTCATCCATTATGTCTACCTTTAACTCAGATAATTGTAGAATTATGGAGACTTCAAGATCTATACGATAAGTGTAGAATTCTTGATGCTTCAAGCTCTACGTGATGAGCTACTCTATCTCGTTATCTTCTCTCATTACTCTGCCAAATCTTATTAAACTATAGGTCCTTGAACTACTCGGCCTCCACTAGTTTATACATATATTTATGTGAGTTGTATATGTGAAGAAGTACCAGAAATACATGGATTACGCCTTTAGATGAATGAACCAACCCATGTTGTTTATTACATATATGTTTGTGTGTGACGTCTCTAGTTTCTCGAGAATCATATGAGACAAAAAAGATCTAGATATTCCAGGCGTTGGTCTTGTAAGCAATCCAAGGTTGTCTGTCGAAGCGACAACAACTAGTGAATATTAATATTAGACATAGGGAGCAAGGTTAGAAATAAGTTAAAATTGAAATCCTTTGGTTCTCTAACATCTAGTTTACTAACATTCTTAGAATAATTGATTAATTTTCTAAGAAACCAAGTATTCATGCAGAAAAATAGTTTGTGAATATTTTTTTTTATTACTTCAAATGTTGGATTGAAATTGATGTACTCACATATCCTTATCAAGATCAATATTAAACATAGGAAATAGGGTTCTTAGGAGGTGGGAGTTATTTTGAAATGGTAAAAATTGAAATCCTCTGGTTCTCTAACATCAAATTTACTAGAATATTTGATCAAATTGCTAAGTAGTTAAGGAAACAAGTATTTAGGGAAAAAAATAGTTTCAAAGTATTTTTTTTCCATTAAATTCTAATATTGAAAGATTCAAGGTGAAGACTTCAAATATTAAAATATCAAGGACCCCAACTCAAAAATTGAATTACCATTGGTAAACTAGTTTTACATAAAATTGAATATTAAATGGTTCCATCTAATAATGATAACTCTATCTGAATGTATGTAAAATATATTATTTACTAAACCTTAATTGGAGTACTCATATGCAAACAATATATGCATATAAGCATTGTACTACTCCCCATTTATTAAGCTAGGGACAAAGAATGGGAGGGGATTCCGGCCTGACTCATTAGAGACCCAAAACATGAAATTAAAGAAACCATCTACTAACATATAAAAGAATAATTTAAATTGATGCTATTTTGAATCACATTAATCCATAAGATAATAATAAATTTATGCATTGTTAAA